>ML014324.1:0-29528 GCA_003615045.1 Caulochytrium protostelioides | reverse complement strand
TAATACACGCTATCGTCAGCGAGGAACCACGTGTAGACTGCTATGGGAAGCGGTGAGAGCTAGAAACCAGGCGACGCGAAGCCGCTAGAAAAGGCTGAGATGCGGCGAGGGGGACACGGAAGCCAATGCTCATCAACATCCGACAAGGTCCTTGGTCAAGGCCGGGCGTCTGGTATCGGCGTTCGTGCCACATGCGCCTGCTGCGGTCCATATTATGGGTGCGCACCAGGTCAGGTGGGGCACCGCATGGCCCATGCCACGCCGGTCTATATATACCACCTAGCCACCTGGCCACCGGATATCCCTACACTCTGAAACTTCGACATCCATCTATGGCGTAATGACTCTGCTAATGAGCGGCCCTCAACGTTGTAATCCTTTTCTCCCATCGCCCTTCGATGAATGCGTCACGCCGGCCGACGCGACGGACCCTGTGTGCCACAATGTGGCTCCAGGCGTGTGAGCCGCTGACTATACCTACAACGGATCCACCGGGACGCGCAGTGACTTGCAGAGACGCACTCCCGACCTCGCCTATGGCCGCAAGCCTGCAGGGAATATGACGTGGCCATAGCTTGAGCGAAGGCCAAGTGAGGCATGCCTCCATGGACCATGTTTACGGCGGCCGTGGGGGCTTCATCCCTGTGGTGCAGCCTCTCTCTAGCCAAAGCATCAGCGAAAAAAAAAGGAAAAAGACTTCGATGAGCGACGGTGGAGACCGTGTCTAGATAGCGGCGCTGAAACGCCATCTGCAGGTTTTCAAGGACAGTTTCACATCGAAGCGTGACTTGAAACCGTCGGGGGCAAGCAGCAGTAAGAAAAGAAAAGTAAAAGATAGAAGGAGGCGGGGCGGTGGCGGAAACGTCGAAAGGAAAGGATTAGCAGGAAGCATGAAAGGAGCGAGTCCAGGGACACGGGTCCAAGCGGCCGGACTCGTCGATCGCAATCCTGCATCGTCATGCAACATGGCGAATCAATCATAAGTAGCTTGCAGCAAAGCATGAGGCTGACCTACAACGGGCAGCAAAATGCGGTGACCTCTGCCTACCGATGCGCCGGCGCCGATGGATGCGCGCGAGCGAAGCGTTGCACAGCCTCCGTCAGTACGACAAAGCGCTTGATGTCGGGGGCGGGAGGGGTTGACTCGCCGGACCCTGCTGCGCCGCCTTCCTTCTGTTTTGATTTTATTTTTTATTTTACAAAAGGGCCATGGAGAACCGTTGTTGTGCTCACTTCGCACCCTCATGGAACAGAAACCCTCATCGAATCGGACAGACGCCGCCGGCTCTGAGGGAGCCCATAGCTGCGAGTTCCCGGTCGCGATGAAGCCCGAACCGACCTTCTGGGTATGGTCCGACGCTGAGGCGGCGGCTTTCTTCGGCGCTGCTGGGGGCACAGGGGTTTCCTTCCCGCAGTGGTGGTCTCGAGCAGACGGGGAGGCCAGAGCGCGACCGTCGCCTCGTCACTTCCTCCGTGGTCCGAGACGACAGTCCTGTCGTTGCAGCTATGAGAAACGGCGTTTCCGTCGGTCATGCATCATCTCGGACCTCCCGTTGACCCGCGGTGCCGAGATCCTGATCCTCCCATCAGCCACAGCGCGAGGGCCACGACGCGCACATCGCCCTCTCTCTTGCTTCGCCGGCATCGCGGGGGCTCTGGTGTACGACGAGCGCACGGCGACGATGGGCCTATCTATTGACGGTGATGACAAAGCGGCTCCCTTCGGATACAAGCATGCTTCGATGCAAGGATACCTAGCATCTTTGCTTGCTTGTGTGCGGGTTGAAGGAAAGCTGTATTTTGCTCATAGTAATGATCAACTCTTTCTGTTCCATTAGAACATTTTAAGCTGTTCCGCCCCAGGAACACCTCACCCCATGCCTTGTCGCGACCATCCGCAGGTTAGGTCCCGCCTGCGGGTCCATCGTCAAGGTCAGACCCTGCATCGCTTGGTTCGGGGGAGGGTGCGTCACCCTCAGCCTCAGGCGTCGGCACGCCCTGCAGGTATTGAATGACGGCGCTGTCTGGGGTGGCCCCGTCAAGAACTGCCAGCCAGTCGGCTGTGGTCCGCAAGGCAGACCATGCGCGTTCAGGGGCCACGGCTTCGTCACGATCTGCCTCGTTCACAGGAGTGACCCCATTCGCAGGGGCTTCCCTGTCAAGCGGGCTGCACGTCGGGCGATGCGGGGTCGCGGGGGCCGTCTGTGCCACGTGACGTTGCGCCACGTCATCCGCATACTCGACAATACGACGCCACATCGGATGTGTGACCAGCAGCCCCCGGGTGCCGAATATCACGAGATGCCGCTCTGCGCGGGTCAAGGCGACATTGACGCGGCGCGGTTCGTCCAAGAATCCCAGCTGGCGGACACGGACAGTCGAGAGCAGGATGACGGCCTTTTCAGAGCCCTGGAAGGCGTCCACGCTGCTGATGACGATGCGGTCGGGCAGCTGCCGCAAAGCGCGGTATCGCGCGAGGAGCGCGATCTGAGCCTTGTACATCGAGATGATTCCGAGCTGATGCGGTGGCAGACCGAGGGCGAGCAACTGCGCGGCAAACGTCATGATCTGGTCTGCCTCCGCCGCATTGTGCCAGCTGCCTTCGGCCGCCGACGCGTTGTTTTCATTGGCGGGGCCGTCAGGCTCAATCATCAAGATCGGCGGCAGGCGGTCGACTATGCCGGCATACGCGGCGACCGACCGGCCGGTCTCCAGCCGATTGGCGTAGAACAGACGGCTGCTCAGCGTCGCGATGGCGGGATGGCAGCGATACTGCGCGCGGAGAAACGTCGGACGGATGCCCATGTCGGCCAGCCGCTCGAACAGCGTTCGCTCGAGCCCGCGGGCACCGACACTCGTTAGACTGGTGATGGTGGGCGCCAGTTGGCAAGGATCCCCCACCAGAACGGCGCGGACCGCCCCCATACGCAGTACGGGAACGAGGCTCAGCGGTTCCATCATCTGGCTCGCCTCGTCAAGGATCAGCAGATGGCAGTGATACTTGTTCAGCGACTCGAACACGCACGCCGAGCACGTGACGCCGAGCAGAAAAGCGTGGTCGAGGATGAGCTGGTTCTCATCGGCTTTGAAGCGGCGGATGGCTTCCGCAATGTGTTGGCGATCCTCGGGCGCGGACGTCTCGGCCAAGATGGCCTGGAGATCGCGCAGCTCGTCACTCTTGGCCGTCTGCGTCTGCGCCGCAAACGGCAGGACCGTTTTGGCCATCCGGCGCAGGCTCCCCACGCGCACAAAGTCGCGGAACCCGAGCGTCAGCAAGACTTGGAGGACGCGGTCCACGGCGACATTGGTCAACGACGCGATGGCGACGCGGAACCCACCAGAATGCACCAATAAATCCGCGTCGGCAGCACGTTGAAGGCACACGATCAAGCATGCTAGCAGATACGTTTTGCCGGCGCCAAAGGTGCCATGGACCAGTGTGAAGGGCGACGGTATTGACGAACCGCCCGACGGCCCGACGGCCATAGCCAGAGCGTGCATGGCGTTTTCCAATACCCGAGCTTGGCTGGGATTCAAGCGGAACGCTGTCGCCGCTTCGCTCGCGAGCACCATCAGCCGCGGTAAAGCGTGCTTTTTCACGAGCGACTTGGTCACTATGTTAGCCTTCGCGCCGGGGGCTCCCACCCGCGGGGCCGTGCGGGTCAACCAAGACGCCAAGGGGCTTTTGGCGAGGTATTTGTCCACCGTCGTTAGCATCATCCACTCCGTGGATGCATTGACGGTGCGGAGCGCCAAGACCGGAGCGGGATCGGCGCCAGGGGCGCCGGTGACCCAGCGCGACCGGACGCGGTCCTGCTCCGACAGCGGGGCCAGCTCGAGATGGCCGTCTTTGTTGGGGCCATGCCAGACGGCGCGGGCGATGAACGTCCCGTGCTTCTGCGCAAAACAAGAATCGCGCGGATGCGTTAGCAGCCAGAGGTCGTCTTTGGCATAGGCCGACGCCGGCTCGCGATTGGCGTCCACATGCAATACAATGTGGCCCTTGCGAGCACGAAGCGCGGGGATATACATGGCTTTAGGATGCACGATACGCAGACCGGCTAGCCGGGTCTTGTCCGGCAAGTAAATCTTGACCCCCTGGCCGCGAAAGAAGCTGTCGGGCGCCGCCGGGTGGGCGCGGCGCAAGCGCTGAAATCGCGCTTGGGCTTCCAGCAGCATGATCTGAAGGTGCTCATGCAGCGCAGTGATCAAGGTCTGCTTGTAGAACAGCACACTCTCAAACCGGGTCGGCATGACAAAGGATCGCTTGAACCCGCTCCGGAGGTCATCACAGGAGATCGGCGTCACCCGTTTTGCCAGCTGCTCGACCCTGCAAGATTTGCGACGAAATCACCGCGGATCATGACGACCCAGGTCACATCAAGCGACAGCGAAGCATGTTCAGACGGCGTTAAGGGCTCCAGATGAGCCCAGACGTTCACACAAAGCATACCAGCAGCAACACGAGCATCGAAGGCGTCTGCCCGATCCACCGTTTGTCTTTGGGGGGCAACTTACCGAATCTTGTCTTCAGCAGACGTATCGGCAACTAATGCGTGCGTGACCTCAGACTGGTCATGCGGGACAGGCGGCCCTAGCAACGAGGGGGGCGAAGACGGTGCAGACGGCGAGGGTGGTGAGGGCCGCGAAGACGACGAAAACGGCTCAGGCTGTGCAGGCTGTGCAGGCGGCGAGGGCGGTGCGGTCTCGACGACAATCGGGACGGCCGAAGACGAGCGGAGGGTGCGCTTGGCGGGGGCCGATGTCGCAGACGATCCGCGCGCCACGTTCAACACCGTGGGCGGCGAACTCTCATGTACGGGCAGCGCCTCGTCGTCCAGAAACCCGAAAAGACTCTCTTCAAAGGCGTCGTCGTGCTGGCTCATACCAGCAAACGCATCGAGGTGCTCAAAGGTATCGGGGTCCCAGGCACGCGGCACCGTGCTGGACCGGGGCAAGGTCGCGGCAGGCGGCGGCGTCCGAGTCGGCGCAGGAACGGCGGCCGTCGCCGTCCCGTCGGCTTCGGTGATCGGGGTCAACGGCCTGCCGAGACTCGGCCGACGGGGTCGGACTGGTTTGAACGGCGCATGGCGATCACGGGGGCCTCGAGCCAACCCATCACCCGCAGTGGGTGGTTGCACGGCGGCGCGAATTCCGTGCTCGGGTGACTCGGAAAGGGCAGCGTCTTGGCCGCCATCACTCTCACTATCCTCATCACCTTCATGCTCATCATCATCATCACCCATGTCACACAAAATATCTGCCATCGCGTCGCTGCCCCGATCGGGCAGCACGGGGACATTGGCGTCGTCACGTGCATCGCCTAGCGCACGTGGCGGTTCGAGCACAACAGAGGTCTGGCGGATAAGCGATACTTCGGAGACCGGGCCAGGATGAAGATCCAGATCCAGATCCAGACTGGGGTCGAGCTCGAGATCGAGATCGGGATCGGGGTCGGAAACCGCGTCAGCTCGCCCGGAGACAGGCGGCGCACCCATGGTCACGGCATCGATCGATGAGTCCGCGTGGTTTTCCGCGTTAACGGGAAGCATGGGGGCAGAGGACAGAAACTGCGTGAAGGCGGTATCATCACGATACGGCACATGGGTTTGAACGGCACCCAGCGCTACTGGAGAACGTGAGGGTGACGACAAGAGGCCGAGGCCGTCGTCCTGCAATGCGGCCTGGCGCGGTTTCGCGTCGCTTGCCCGGGTCGGACTGCCAGAGTATGCATCGGTGTCCATCCCATCAACCGGCAGGTCGGCATCGCCGCTGCCATGGCTGCGGTCATCGCCGAAATTGCCACCGTCGCTGGCGTCGCCGTTGCCATCACGGCGATAGCCGCCGCCGCCGCCGCCACCGTCCGTCTCGTCACGGTCGCTCTCCCGACCACGGTGCGATGTGTGAGCCTCACGCGGCCGTTTCAGCGACGACAGCGTGCCGCAGGGAGCCCTCGTCTCAGCAATCGTCTCAGCAATCGGTTGCGAGGGTTCCATGTCGGTGGCCGATGCTGCCGGGCGTTTGCGCCGTCCATGCCCCGAAAAATCGGGCATCGTGGCCGTATCGACGGCAATCAGGGACGCTGGCAAGGCGGCCGGCATTCCGCCACCTCGGGCCGGCGCCGTGATGAGGGGCGACACAAACGGCTCGGGCTTCGAGCGCAGCGACCGCGGGACCGGCGCTGGCGCCAGCAGTGATTGGTTGTACTGCTCCCAGCTCATGGCGGGCTCGGCATCGGGCTCACGCTCGACATCGAAGGCCAGATCCACGCGGCCCGGGCTCCCGCTCAGGCGGCGGTCCTTCCATGCATCACGGCCGCGCCGGCTACGGTCGGCGATGCCGGGGCCTCGCAACGGCGCGGCCGCCATCGGGCTCGTCTCGGGGATCGTGGCGACCCTTACCGCCGGGGCGTGGGTGGGCCGCACCAAGACCGGCCCCCGCCGCACGCCAAGCGTGCCACGGCCGCGCGTGGCTGGACGACGCAGATGCGGCGATGCGGGGGCGCCGGCGGCGGTGGCGGCGGCGGCGGCAGCGGCGGCGGCGGCAGCGGCAGTGGCGGCAGCGGCGGCGGCGGTGGCGACCCCGGGCGGCGGAGTCGTCGTGCCAGCCGTGGTCGTTGCACGGCCGTCGGGCGCAACGGGCGCAACGACGCCGTGAAACCGGTCCGTGAGCTCCACAAGATGTCGGTCCATAAGCAGCGTGGCGTCGATGTCCACGGCCGTGCCGGGCATGAGCAGCATGGTCTCGACGACGCGGTGGCCACTGCGGTCGTCGGCCGCATACAGCACGGCGCGGCGAGTCGCCGGGTTGTACGCCAGCACGCCATCATGGAACGGCTTGACCTTTCGCTGTGCATAGAGCTTGCTGCAATACAGCGCCTCGTAGGTGCACACGGGGGCCGCCATGGTAGCTGCGCGGCGGCTGTGTGCGCGATCGTCCCGACTCAACCCGACTCAACAACGTCGGTGAACGGTGGCGCTGGCTGGTCGACAGGGCATCCGGAGTGCTGAGACCCTGACACGGATGGCACGTCTCCGTGGGTGGGACACGCGGTCGACTCAGGCCATTGCCGAGAGGCCGACGGCATTGCCGACGACCAGCCGAATCTGAAAGGGGAACAACACCGTCGCAGATCCGGGAATGTCACACGCTCATGGCCGGCGCCAGCAGCAGCAGCAGCAGCAGCGAGGGGGAGGTATACGGAGTCGGGAAAGACCTCTAGTACGGCGCGCGAGGTGATCAGGATCACTGACGCAAGGGTTGGCGGCGGCCTTCGGATATCAGTATGACCGCGCCGCTGCCGTGGCTGCTGCCCGCTCGTGCCCCAGCCCTGGTCACCGCCAACCCGATGAGTTCACGCTGGCCCATCAACGACGTGGCCGTGGCCGTGGCCGTGCCGATTCGGTGCCGCACGCGCCGTGACACCGCACCGGCTGCGCCACACGGCGACGTGATGACCGCCACCAAAGTGTGGCGCTTGCCTCGCTCTCGACGCATCGAGCGGTGGCGCAGCTCGCGTGGCGCAGCTCGCGTGGCGCAGCTCGCGTGGCGCAGTGATGTGGCGCAGCTGCTCGAGACCACCTCAGGCCAACCCTCGGAGTGCTCACGCCGCCGCTTTCTCCGCTCGGGTCGAGGGCGGACTTTCTCCGACCGGGCGACGACGCGGTGATCCGCTGATGAGGGCCGCTGAACGAGGTCATCATGCGGCGCCAAGAGGATCGCCCAGCCGGCTATCGCCAGCGACCACGACGCCCGTCTCGCTCGCGGTCTTTTCCTCCGCCCACGCTCGCCCGCGCCGCTGCCGCGCGAGCCGCGAGCCGCGCATCTCATCCCCATCCGTGCATCGCACCGCACCCGCGAACCTTCGAACCCACCGCTTCACCCTTTCTCAGGATCCTGTGGTCACCAGCTGACCTCGCGGCGTCTCGACGGCGCACACCATGACGGCGCCGGCAGTCCACGAGACCCGCGACGCCCCTGCGTCGCCCGCCGCGCCCACGGCGACAGCCCACGCGATGCCCGCGGCGCCGCCCGTTCCCACTGCTGCTGCTGCTGCTGCTACTGCTGCTACTGCTACTGCGCCACTGGCGCCGTCGCCCCCGGCTGGCGCCCCGGCATCCGACTCAGGGCCCGCGCCGGTGCCGGCGACAGCCCCAGCCACGGCAGCATTCCCGGCAACAGCAGCGACAGCGACCGAAACAGCGGCGCCCGCCATGAGCAAGAATGCCATGAAGAAGGCGAAGCGCAAGGCCGAGTGGGAGGCTGGCCGCGAGGAGCGCGCAGCGTACCGGCGCGAAGTCCGGCATGCCAAGAAAGCGAAGGCTCGCGAGGAGCGCTCAGCGGCGATCGCGCGCGGCGAGCCGGTGGAGGCAGCATCGCGGCCGCCGTCGAAGCGGCGCCACGGCGCCGGCGCGCGCCCCGAGACCGGCGTCACCATCGCTTTGGACTGCAGCTTCGACGCGTACATGCACAACGGCGAGATGACGAGCATCGCGAAGCAGATCGAGCGCAGTTACTCGGCGACGCGGGCGTCTGCGAAGGCGTCGCGCCTCGTGGCCTACGGCATCCAGCCGGCGTCCCGGATGGTGGACGCGCTGGACACGCACAGCGTGCACTGGCGGCAGTGGCAGATGGACGTCGTCGAAACGCCGCTGCTGGAGCACTTCCCGGAGGGCCAGCGCGACGCGCTCGTCTATTTGAGCGCCGACTCGGACACAACGATCACGCAGCTCGAGCCGGGCAAGATCTACATCGTCGGCGCGATCGTGGACCGCAACCGCCACAAGGGCCTGTGCCAGCGCATCGCCACCGAGCATGGTATCCCGACGGCCAAGCTGCCCATTGGCGAGCACCTCCATATGCTCTCCCGCAAAGTGCTGACCACCAATCACGGTAAGTCTCGATCCCGGATTGTCGGAGCCACTTA
The DNA here is from genome assembly GCA_003615045.1 of Caulochytrium protostelioides. NCBI lineage: Eukaryota > Fungi > Chytridiomycota > Caulochytriomycetes > Caulochytriales > Caulochytriaceae > Caulochytrium > Caulochytrium protostelioides. The sequence continues at coordinate 20,602 of ML014324.1, read as the reverse complement.
TGTGAATGGATGGCGAGAATGGATGATGGATGCGAGTCGACTCACGCGATTCAATGATGATGGTACGACAATGTTCCATATAACAGTGGTGGAAATCATGCTCAAGGTGATGGATGGCGCTGACTGGAGGACGGCCCTCTTGGATGTGATGCCGCAGCGCAAGAACCCGCAGTTGTTGGAATCGACGGCGACCGCCTCGAAAACGGATGACAATGGCAATGGCGATGGTAATGGCAATGACAATGGCGATGGCGATGGCGATGGCGATGTCAACGCCGATGGCGATGTCAACGCCGATGGCGGTGCGCCCGCCAGCGCCGATGCCGCCCATCCGATGCCGGCCGCGTCCGCTCCGTCACACGAGACGACGCCGCTCGATGCCCCTGCCACGGTGGCTTCCGCGACACTCGGAACGACCGACGGCGACGCCCGTGCCGACGCCGTGCTTCCCTGACGGCCGCGTCCACCCCTTCCACGTTTTTTTCTTTCTCATACGGCCTTGATGGCCCTTTTTGGGTAATTTATTAATGGGGGTATGCGGCCCAGTCAGCGCGCGCCTCCACGGGTCCGCAGGTCTGGCCCGGCCGTGGACGCCGCCGCCTGCGCGGTGCTGTTTGACGGGTCTCTAGAGATGCGGACGCGCACGGAACGGCTCGAGGCGGTAGCGGAGCTCGCGGTAGACCTTCGACTGCGGCTCCCAGGCAGCGAATTCGGTCTGCAGCTGGTGCAGGTCGGCCGCGAGCTCCGGGCTCTGCTGGATAAAAGGGTCGGCGAGCAGCTGCGCCATGATCCAGGGAAGGAAGTAGGGGTTGAGCCGCGCGGGGGCGCGGTAGCCGGCAACCGTGTTCGGGTATGGCGGGATGGTGGAGGCGGAGCCGGCGGGCAGTGCGTAAGGCGACCGGGGACGGTGCGCAGGCGGCGTCGGGCCGAGCGCCCACGCGAGGGCGACGCGGTACGCGGACAGGTCGTTGTAGATGGTCTCGTGGCCCTGCGTCCCGCCCCAGAGGTTGCCCATGACGAGCTCGGAAAGATGCACAACCAGATCGTGGTCGGTCCACCCGGCGTTGCGGAGCTTGAGCGCAAAGACGATGAGGTGCGACAGGAAGTCCGGATTGTAATCTCGGCCCTCGATGTAGACGCCGCGGAAGATGTTGACATGGTGGAAGCCGTGCATGACAGCCGAGTAGAGCGGGACGACCTGGTCGTACCAGCTGCCGATCGCGGTGATGCGGACGCCGTGGGTCAGCATGTTCTGCACGGCGTAGCGGTACTTGCGCGAGATGGCGCTGGACGGGTTGTTGAACTCGAACAGCTCGCGGGCGGCTTCGGCCTCGACATACTGCACGATCAGGTTGCCCTTCAGCGAGGGCATCGGGCCGTGTGAAATGCCCGCCATCGCGAGCAGGCACACCCGCTGCCGGTGCGGGTGCACGTAGCCCTCGTCAATGAGCCGGCTCACCAGCAACGACGACACCGGGCTACCCTGGCTGTGCGCCGCGATCATGACCAGCTCCGCGTCGCGCAGATGCTGCAGCCAGAACGCGTTGTCCACGAGCTGGGCATGCAGCTTCGCCACGCGCTCCTCGACGGTGCCTTCGCCAACGAGCGGGATCGTGGTCACGTCCACCCCCAGCGACGCGAGGTCGGCGCCCGCCATGCCGTCCTGCGACGCATAGAACTCGCGGACCGCCTGGTGCATCTGCGACACGAACCGCTGCGACGTGCCCGTCGGCTCGCCGACCAGCTTGGACACCCACCGTCCGGGGAACCAGCCGTGCACGCCAATAATGACCACGCGGTGGATATGCTGCGGCACGGGCAGGGTTGGCATCGGCGTGCCCGATGCCCCGTTCGCCAATGCGTTTGATGCTGGCTCCCCTCCTGGTCTTGACGACGACGACGACGCGCCCGTCGCGCGGTCACCGCGTCGATTGGCGCCGCCGCCGCTGCGGCGGCCGTCGTAGCCGTATCCCGACGGCGACGGGATGCTCGCGCGCAGCCGATGGATCGCTGACCCGAGCGAGTGCCACATGCCCGACGGGAACCCGCGGTCGCGGCCGACATACTTGCGGATCACATTCACGCTGCGCTGGGTGATCGTCTCGCCGAAGGGCGTGTGCGGCGTCGTCGAGTTGAACGAGTAGCCCGAGTACGGCAGGGCGCGGAGCCGCGCGGCCGCGGCGGCCGAGGCGGCCGCGGCCGCCGCATCGCTCTCGGCCTCCGTCTGGATGGCGTTGCCCGGGCCGAGCTGCAGGTCGTATGACGGCAGCACGACGTTCGCCGCTTGGTCCACCGGACCGCTGCCGTCGCGACTGCGCTGCGGTGGCGTGGCGCCACGCAAGCCGCCGGGGCCCTCTCTCGATGCGACACTGGTGGTGTTCGACGAGGGGTTCGGGCCCGTGGCAGCGCCGGCAGCGGCGGTGGCGGAGGCCGCCGTCGGCCGGAGGTGCTGGAGCCATGCGGCGGCGACGGCGGCGCCGCGGGCCGAGGCGTCCATGACCAGGCCGCCACCGGCGTTGACAGCGGTGCCGGTGCCCTGGAGATGGCTCTCGGAGGCCTCGGCGGGGCTCGGCGGCGACCCGGCCGACTCGCCGGTCGCGCCGGGATCCGAGGACGCGATAAACCGGTCGAGCCAGGTGAAGCCTTCCGGAATGAGCTGCTCGGCCGCGCGCCAGTGCGCCGCCAGGTCGCTGGACGTGCTGCGGATCTTGTCGGCGGCGGCGGCGGCAGCGCTAGCGGCGGCAGCGGCGGCGGCAGCCGCCGCCGTCGCGGGCGCCGGTGGTATCGAGGGTGACGACGGCGGTGGCGACGACGGCGGGGATGGTGGCGCCGGCGTTGGTGCGGGTGGTGCGGCAGAAGAGCCGACGGCCGACGAGCCGTCCCGGTGGTCCGTGCGGTGGTCGGAGTTGTCGCCGTCACGGGCCGTGGAAGTCGGCGTCAGGCGTCGCGCCGTCGTTGTAACGGCGCGGGACGCCAGCAGCCGGCCGCGGCGCGGAGCGGGGCGCGGCGCATGCAGCCCGCTGGCCGGGACCAGGTAGGCCGCGGGCGGCGCGCGTGGCGGCAGGCAGAGTGACAAGCGTCGGCCGAGCCCAGCGGGCACGGCCATTGCTCGTGGACGGGCGGACGCGCGGCGGTCAGTCGGAAGCGACGGCTTCGCGGCAGTCGTGAGCGACGCAGGGTTCCTGCGGAGCCATCCAGCGCTGGATCCGGTCGACGGACTCCCCCAGGTCGTGGTGCTTCTCGTGCCCAGCAAGGCGGCGCGCGATGCAGCGGTGACGGACGGAGGGGCGTTAAGCGTCGGGCCAGGGTGGTTGGCGGCACTGGCGGCGACAGGGATGGCGGCGCTCTGTCAAGCCGGGATGGGGATACTGCGGCCGGTCGACGGCGTCGACGTCGACGACGCACATCATGCCGTGGGCTGCGCGTCGTCCTTGTCGCTGCTCCGGTTGTCGTCGTCCTCAGCGTCGCCCGTGCGGTCCTCCCACGTCGCGTTCGACTGCGGCGTCGTGGCACCCGTCGCGGCTGATCTCCTGCGGCGGTCTCGGCCGCGGCGGCCGCGGCATGACGGGCTTTCTTTGCGGACGAGGCTTGAGGCCGCCGCGGCGTGAGCCAGGTGTGGCGTTGCGCCACGGGACCCGCGGAGGGGCCCGACGGCGGCGGCGCGCGAGACGCGCGGATGCTGGCGGTCGCGCGCCGCGTGCCATGGGTCGCGGGACGGCGGCATGGCGGGCGCCGCGGTGCACGCGGGCGGCCACCGCGGCCGTCGCATCGACCTGCGGCGATGTAGGAAAGCGCGCCGTCCCCATCGGCGGCGTCGGCGGCATCGGCGAGGGCCGCCGTCGGGCATGGTCGTCGCCGCGCTGGAACGCCAGACCCTGGACACCACTCTCGCCGCCGCCGCCGCCCCTGCTGCTGCTGTCGCTGTCGCTCCCTCATTGAACGCTTCCGCGGCCGCGCCTCAAGAGCCTTGCGTGGTGCTTTTCCCGTCGTCTGCCGGCACGGACCGCCCGAATCCCGGATCGATTCCTGCGGCCGCCATGTCGCTCGCCTCGCTCCTCAACATCGCGCGGAGACCGTCGGACCCGGGCGCCGATGCCGCTGCCGGTGGCGCCGGCGACGACGACGATGACGCTCGGGTCCGGGCGATGGCCCGCAGCCGCCTGCTGCATCTGGACGGCGGCGCCGACGCGGCGTCGGCGGGCCACGGGCTGGCCGACGACGCCGCCGCCACCACCGATCTCGCGGCCGAGGGCCTGCTGCACGCCTTTTCGGAGCGCGTTCAGCAGGCGCATCTGGAGCAGCAGGCGCAGGCGGCCGCCGCGGCGTCGCGCGTCACGCCCGTGGCCGGGTTCGTGGTTAAGACGCGGCTGCTGGAGGCGAGCGGCGCGTATCCGGCGCAGCTCAAGCTGTTTGTGAATGTCTGCCATAGCCCCGAGATCCCGGCACCGCCGCTCGCGAGCGACGCCGAGATCCAGGCGGCGATCGCGGCGGGCGACCCGGCACGGTACAAGGTCCCGCTGTCGCTGAGTGCGCTGCAGAGCGACCGCGATCGCGCCGGCAAGACGTGCTTGATCATCGATGCCGCCGTGCATTCCCGCGTCTACGCGATGGCCAACCGTGACCCCGGCTTCCGGCATTTCCTGATCCAGCTCGCGCTGCAGTGGATCGAGCAGAAGCATACGCTGCCGCTGGACATGGACTACGTGCTGCCCAAAGCCGCCAAAAAGGGGGCTATCAGCGTGCATACCATTCACCGCCCGAAGCGCCCCCATATCGAGCTGATGGACAGCAGCGAGGGCGGTCCATCGAAGTCCCCGGGGTCGGCCGCCCCTGCGTCGGCGGCGGCATCCACCCTTCCGCCGCGCCGCCAGGACGCCGTCAGGACCAAGAACGCCGAGGACGACGGCGACGCGATGCTGACCGCCGTGTCAACGAAGGCGCTGAAGTCCCGGGCATCGCTGGCATCGGCAGCGGCGCCCACGGCTGGGAAGCCGTCGCCGACGCTGCCATCACCGCCACCGCTGCGGCCAGCGACCCGCGCCGCGAAGCCGGAGTATACGATCGATGTGGCGTACGGCGACGACGGCGTGACGCCCGCGTTCCTCGTGGTCGCGATCCAGCTGCCGCAGGCGACACGGATGGCGAACGCCGCCCTGGACGTCGAGCCGCGCCGGCTGCTTCTGCAGATGCCGTCGTACCAGCTCCAGGCGGCGCTGCCGCACGCCGTGGACATTGAGGCGGGCGGCGCGCAGTTCGACCATCGGACCCGCGTGCTCACGGTCACTCTCGAATGCCTCGCGGCGACCGCGACCGCCGCGGCGGCGGCCGGCGTGTAGGATCACCCGGTCGCGGCCGGCGCTGGCGCCGGCGCCACGCCTCCATGGACGACGACGACCCCGTGACCGCTCGTTTCCTTGGCCCCGTCTGCCGCCGCCGCCGCCGCCGCATCCCTGTATCGCGTCGGCAATCACATCAGCGTAGATAAACAATAATAAAAAGGGGGGGGCAAGAACATCATCACGATCATCACGATCATCATCATCACGATCACCATCATGGGGCCTTCAGCAGGTCGTTTGCCGCGCCGATCGGCGTGCGACCCGACCCGCAGGGCGAGACCCTCCGACATCGGACCGCGTCGGCGCCCATGCCTTGGCCGTCGCGTGGCGCCTCGATGGGTGATGGCCTTGGGACGGCACTGGCCGCTTAAGCGGACGACGCGACGAGCTGCTTGAGCTTGGCGGCCACGTCCTGCTGGGAGAGGCCTTCGAGGGTGAGGCGCTGCTCGCGGCCGTGGGCGAAGCGGCCGTAGGCACGGGCCTCGACGCCCGCGGCCTCGCGCACGAGCACGGGCAGGTCGGGATACTGCGCCTTCAGCGCCGGGTACTCGGTCTGCACGAACGCGCGAAGACCCGCGCTGCCGGGGCCCGTCTGGCACATGTGAAGCCGCAGCTCGCGCAGCGTCTGCGACACGGCGCCCTTCCACGACATGGTGGCAACGGTTGAATCGCGAAGCGCGTCGCGTCAAGAGGAGAAGGCGGAAGAGGTCGGAAGCGGGAGCGGGACAGCGGTGGTGGTGGCGGCGGCGGCGGCGGCGGCGGCGACGGCGTCCAGCAACAGACCGAGGCCGCGAGAGGAGCCGTGCGACGAAGCGTGAGAGGGCTCCGAGGCGGGCGCCTGCAGATAGCCGAGCACGTGGCGGCCACGCGCGACGCGCGACCGCCGACCTGAGCGGGTCTTGAGCGCCATGACCGCCGCGACCGCCACGACCGTCGCACGCCGCGAGTCATGGTCCGGCAAGCGCCGGTGGCGGGCGGCGCCGGTGGCGTGCCGCTGGCGGCGCTCGTCGCTCGCTCCGCCGCGGCGGTCGGCACGGCGGCAGCCAGGGCGGTGGCCGTCCGAGGGTCCCGTCGCCACGACGCCACGGCATGGTGCAGACCCCCTTACCTCCCGCCGCCCGGCCGCGGCTCGGCGCCACAAGGTCCCGACGATCACTGCGGCCACCCATCAAAGCGAGCGGCTCCACGCAGCGGATTCGGCGCGGCCGTATGGATGGCATACCAGCGTAGGACGGCATACCAGAACCGCTCTTGAAGAAGCCCACCACCGCCGCTGCTGTCGGCGAGGCGACCTGCTGCGAACGGGCGGCGCCATGGACGGCGGGGCGTGCGCATTTCGCCGCATTCCGCAGGCTCTTGTTGTCGTCATTCTGCTCCGTCTGCTCCGTCTGCCGCGTCAACTGCATCGGCGGCATCGGCTGCATCGGCCGCGTCCGTCCTGGCCGCCATCCGGGATGCCGATCCTGGGCATCGGCGTGGATTTAGTCCACGTGCCGCGGTTCGTCGGTATGCTGACCCGGCGGTCGCCGCGCCGGGTGGCCCATTTCATCCTGCGCAGCGACGCCGAGCGCGCCGAGTTTGCTGCTCGGTTCCCGCAGCTCGAGCAGCTTGAGCAGCGCGACAGGGGCCCAAGCAGCCCAAGCAGCACGAGTGCCACAGGCACCGTCCACGCCGCGACGACGCCGCCATGGGAGGCGTCAGAGGCGCAAGCGACCCTCACTCCGGTCGCACGCTACCTCGCGGGACGATGGGCCGCCAAGGAAGCCGCGTTCAAGGCGCTTAGCGGGCATCATACGCTGGCCTGGGACCAGTGCCGCGTGCTGACCCGACGGCCGCCCGCCGATGCCGCGGGCCCTGTGCCGATCGCCTGGTCGGCCCGCGGCGACGCGCCCTCGTCGGCTCCAGCGGCCTCGTCGGCTCCCCGGACGCCCAAACCCTTTTTGGATCTCGCGCTGCCGGTCCAGTCACCGTTCGTCACGGGCGCACATCTCGCCATCACGCACGACGGCGACTACGTGCTGGCCCAAGTCACCATTGAAGGCCATGACTGAGCTGGACTCCGTCTCTCGCCGCGGTGAATGGTTGATTTGGCGACGGCAAAGCCCGGCTTCACTTGGCATCCGACATCAATATAATAACGATTAAAAAAAGCGATTGATCGAAATCAACCCCATCATTGGCCTCGGTTTCTCTCCATCTCCCGACAGACAGCGATCACGTCCAAAGCCACCCCGTCAGATACGCTTGCGGAAATAGCGTGCGCGGCCCTCTTCGCTGCACGTGAGGAAGCTGTCGTTCGCCTCGCTCGCGACCACAACGCGGACGGGCTTGTCGTGCGCCGGCAAGGTCCGCAGCACGGCGCCGGTCCGCGCGTCCCATAGCGTCAGCTCGCCGTTCTGGCCGTTGCCGCCCGCCACACACGTCTCGTCGCCGATCAGCGTCGCGCGCATCGGCATCGACGTCGACAGCGCGCCGCTGTACACGACCACGGCGCTGCCCGTCTTGAGGTCCCACAGCTTGGCGACGCCGTCGCCGCCCGTCGACAGCAGGTACTTCTCGTTGCGCGAGAAGTGGACGTTCGACACGGGCGCGCCGCCGTGCGCGCGGGGCAGCGTCGCGCGGACGGCGCCGCTCGCCGTGTCGTACAGCGTGATGGCGCCGCTGCCGCTCGCGACGGCGAACGCGTCGCCCCGCGGCGAGAATACCGTCGCCAGCGTCGGCAGCGCCGGCAGCGCCGGCGGCGCCGCGGCGCCCGCGCCCGCGCCCGTCGGCGACCGCAGCCCCGCCACGGCATCGGCCGCGTCCAGGCCGTCGACGCGCAGGCCGTCGGTCGCGTCGGGCACCGGCATCGTAAAGCACTTGGACGTCTCAACGTCCCAGAGTCGCATCGTCGGGTGGTTCGCGCCGGCGAGCAGCGTCGTGCCCGCCGGGTGGAAGTCGATGCAGGTGACCGGCGCGGCGTCCGTGAGCACGCGGATTGGCCGGCGCCCGTAGGGGGTCTCGCTGTCGAGCGTAAACAGCTTGATGGTGGCGTCGGCGGAGGCCGACGCCAGGAACTGGCTGCTCGGGTGGAAGCGGAGGTCGTTGACGGCGCCGTTCGGGTGGGCCGCGATCTTGCGGAGCAGCAGGCGGCTGCGCGCGTGGCTGCGCGCGCGGATGCGCGACAGGTCAAAGATTTTGATCTGGCCGCAGCGCGAGCCCGAGGCCATGTACTGCCCGTCGAGACTGAGGCTGCCCGCCGAGCACGGCGTCTCATGATCCGCCGACAGCACGCCGTCGTACCACGGCTGCTCGCGGTGGCCCTTCTCGCGGCGGTCGAGGTCCAGCATGGGCCGGTCCTTGGCGGCGTCGTCGACGACGGGCCCGACGGCCGCGGCGCGCGCGCCGCCAAGCACCGTCGGCTCGTCGTCGACGTCGAGCACCTCCGCGCAGATTTCGGCGAGCTCGTTCGACGGCGCCGTCGGCTCCGTGGTCTGCGTCACCGTCGCGATCACCTGCGCGAGCGAGTCCAGCTGCCAGTACTTGAGCTGGCTGATCATGAGCGGCAGCAGCGTTTCCTGCGACATGGCGGGCACGACCTCCGGCTCATCGCGGGGAGGAGCGGCGCCCGCCGTGCTGGCGGCGGCCGCGGCGGCCGCGGCCGAGTCTTTCATGGCGGACCGCCCGTCACCGTTCAGCGCGGAGTGCCGTGACCGCGGTCCGGGCCTGGGAAGCGGCGGGGACGCGTCGCAGGGGTCGGCAATGGGGTCGGCGGTCAGCAGACGGACGCCAGGGCGCGGGCCATGGAAGGGGCGGTCGGATCGCAGCGAATGGAATGAACGGGGACGCGAACGCAGCGGCGGGTCGATGGGCCGTCGCGGGCGTCGACGTCAGCGGCAGGACTCAGTCGGAGGCGGTGGCGCAGCGCGTGGCAGCAGCGATCCACGGCGCAGTATGGCACTGGGCGACGCCGGATCCGACGCCGGCTTCGGTCCGGAAGGCGCCGACGCGACGAGGGCGTCCGGGGCGATGCGCGGCCGCGAGCAACGGCGATCAAGCCGTCGGAGTTAGCGGCCGTCGGCGGTCGTATGCGCCGTGCCACGCGTCCCGCCGCCGCCGCCGCCGCCGCCGCCGCCGCCGCCGCCGCCGCCGTCGCCGTCGCCGTCGCCGCCGCCCATACTCGGTGCTGGAGCCGCCGTGGCGCGGTCGCCGCTGCCGCCGCTCTCGCCGCTCTCGTCAGGGGTGTTCTCGCTCTCACGCACGAACACGCCGCCGTGCCACAGGGCCCCGCCGCCGCCAGCGCCGCCGACGGACGACGCCACCTTGGGGAGACCAGCCCCGCTCGCCGTCCTGGCCCGCCGCCCTTTCCCGGCACCTACCTGCGTGAGCGCCGACCAAAACGGCATTCAGAGCCGCCGCCGCCGCTGTCGCCACGGGGCTCAGGCGCGGTGGTCGGTGATGGGCAGCGGCACCCGCGAGCCGCGGCAGCTCCGCGCGGAGGCGATCGCCGTGATTCCGGCCTGTTCCTCGCCCTCTTGATTCGGTTTCTGTCGCCTTTTGACGCCGCTGAAGCTATACCCTGCTCCGGCCTGGCTGCCCGAGACGTCGAGCGAGCACGTCGAGCGAGCACGGCGAGCGAGGGCGACCCTAGGGCGATCAACGGATCGCCGGCACCCCGCGTCGCTTCGCGGATGGTCGCGGCGCTGCGCTGGCTTCAGAGCGGTGGCCGACGGCTCGCGGTTCGTGCTCCGTCGTTGTTGATGGGCCATACGTGCCCTGGCCATGAAGATCACGACATGGAATGTGAACGGCGTGCGGACGGTGCGGCACTACCATCCGTGGAGCAGCACGACGAAGCACTTTGGCGCCGTCGTGGAAGCCCTCGGCGCCGACATTCTGTGCCTGCAAGAGACCAAGATTACGCGGCGGGACATCACGGCCGAGTATGGCATGGTCCCCGGCTACCACGCCTTCTATGCGCCGTGCCGTGACGGGCGCCCCGCATACGCGGGCGTCGCCACCTTTGTCCGCCAGACCCTCGCTCCCATCGAGGCCGAAGAAGGGTTTTCGGGCCTGCTCGGCGGCCCGAGTCTCGGGTGCTACGGCGCCCTGCTGGACCGCTTCGAGACCGCGGAGCTGCTGGCGCTCGACCGCGAGGGCCGCGTGCTAATCACGGACCATCAGCTCTTTGTGCTGTTCAATGTCTACTTTCCCAACGACGCGTCGCCGGAGCGCGGCTTGTATAAGCAGCGCTTCAACGTGGCGCTCGCGACGCGCGTGGCCGCCTTCCGGGCCGCGGGTCGCGAGGTCGTGGTCGTCGGCGACGTCAACGTCGCCCATCGCGCCATCGACCACTGCGACCCCGTGCAGAGCTGCCGCGACCGTGGGATCGCGGACTACGACGCGCTGCCGGCCCGCCAGTGGCTGACGCAGTGGCTCGACGGCACCGACGGCGATGCGGAGGCGGAGGCGGATGCTGGCGATGCAGATGCCGCCCCCAAACCCGGCGGCCACGGCGGCCTCGTCGATGTGTTCCGCCACTTCCACCCGACGACGCGGGGCGCGTATACGTGCTGGAACACGCTCAAAAACGCGCGGCCGTCGAACTACGGCACGCGCATCGACTATGTGCTGGCGACGCCCGGCCTGCTGGGCGCGTTCGCCGACTGCAGCGTCGACGCCGACGTGATGGGCAGCGACCACTGCCCCGTCAGCGCGGTGATGGGCACCCGCGACCCGGCCACCGGCGTCGTTCACGACACCCCGATTCTCGCCGCCATGACCGAGCAGACCGTCCCGGGCTCCGTGCCGCTGCTCTGCACCAAGTTCTGGGACGTCTTCTCCGGACGGCAGCAGACCATTGGTCAGTACTTTGGCGCCGGCGCGGCGGCGGCGGCCCCATTGCGACGGGCCTCCGCGACCTCCCCGAGCCGCGGCGCCGCGCCGTCCGACGGCGGGAGCGGTGGCAGCCGCGGTGCCTCGGCGGGCCATCCGGCCCATCCGCTCATGCGTCCGCCCAGCCAGCTGCCGACCCTGCGCCCCGCTACGCTCGGCACGGCCGGTGCCGCCAAGCGGTCGACGGCGGCGGGATCGGCCGCGCGTCAGGCGGCCCGGGGCAAGGCGAAGCTGCCGCGCGGCCAGCAGCAGCTCGGAGCCTTTCTTCAACCGGCGGCCCGTGCGACGCCGTCGCCGTCCATGCCGCCGTCGCCGTCGCCGTCGCTGGCGCCGTCGCTGGCGCCCTCGACGCCATCCGTCTCGGCAGCCGCGGGCGACAACGGGAACAACGCCGCACCCCCGACCGGGAAGCCGTCCCCACCGGCCGGACCGGTCGCCGCCGCCGCCGCCGCCGCCGCTCCGACGCTTGAGGCCGAGTCGATTGATATCGACGCGCTGATGGCGGCAGCGCAGGCGAACGAGGCGAAGCAGCAGCGGACGCGGGCGGCGTGGCGATCGGTGTTTACGCCAGCGCCGGCGCCCCGCTGCTGGCACGGCGAGCCCGCCAAGGCCTATGTGGTCAACAAGCGCGGGCCGAACCAGGGCGCTGGGTTTTTTCTGTGCGCGCGGCCGATCGGGCCGACCGGCGGCCTCGACGCCGCCAGAGATGGCAGCGGCCACGGCGACGCTGATGCGGCGGCCGAGGCGCATGCGAACGAGGTCGCGGCGGCGCCGTCTCCACCCGCGAAACGACGCCGGGTCGTCAATGCGCACCGGTGCGACTTCTTTGCATGGAAGAACCGGCGGCCAGGAGGAACTGGACCGCCGGGCCGGGTTCCCGAGCGGAGCAACCGCCCATGACATGCGGTATACGCTCGTGGATGGGTTCATCGCCCTGAGTCGTCTTTGGTTTTCGACGGATGACAGACTCCGATGAGCACGAGAGGCCTACTGGTGACATCGCGGCATGGCCTGACCCGCCAGCCTGGTGCCGCATCGTCACGAGCACGCCAACATCGCTCATCGTTGCGGCTGGGTCCACCTTTCCCCAAGACATGGCATCAGCGTCATCCATGCCTACGACACATCTGCGATGACAGAGTGTCAGGTTGGACGTTCCCGTGGGTTGCCATCGGCGCTCGTCCGCTTTTCCGTGCTGATGCCATTCCCGTCCGGGCTGTCACGCCCGGCAATGGGCGGCGGAGCGGTCCAGCGCTGGGGAAGGCGAGGTCGCGTGGATCCTCCCGACTGTGTGGCGCTCGAGCTCGGGCCGGCCGCGGCGTAGGGCTTGGGCGAAGGCCTGGCCTGGGCGCCCCTCTTGCTGGTTGCGCGTCGCTGGGCACGTGGCGCGGCTGTCAACGGGTTCCCTGACAGACTCGAGACCTCGCATGATGGCCTACTTGGCCTACTTGGCCTACTTGGCCTACTTGGCCTACTTGGCCTACTTGGCCCATCCATACCGACCGTCGCCGCCAGACGACCCAGCACGCCGATGTCATGCGGCGGCGGCGGTCAGCATCCTCCTTACTTCCATGGCACGCGCTCTCGACGGCCGTGGCTGGAGGCCCGGTCTTCTGCTCCGCAGGACCGCTCAACCGGTCCGCCAGCGGCTCGGCATCAGAGGGCGGTCCGTCCGTTCATGGGTGGCGAAGGGTGGTCTATCGCGGCCGCTGCGACGGCCGCAGTGGTGGTGGCATGGCGTCAAGGACGCGCGTGACCCTGCTCTCGTGCGCTGCGCCTCGTGACCTCCCTGACCGGTCGATCCACGGCGGCGCGACGGCCGATGCCATGCGGTCGGCGTTCACCGTTGGCCAACAGCCCCCTGAGGCGGGAGCCGCGGCGTCGCCGTGACCGGCACGAGCACCGGCCACGAGCACCGGCCACGACGACAGTCGGGGCATGGGCGATGAAACCGCGGGCGTCGCGCTAGTCTCGTGCCGCCGTATCGGCGGCGTCGACATCGTCGGTGCCGCCCACGTCGATCTGACGGCGTCGTGTTGACGAAGTGACAAGACAAGAGGAGGATGGCGACCAACGGACTGGCCGACGGCCCGAGGGCCGTTGCTGATGCTTTCTCGTTGTCGTCCCTCCGATGCTCCGGCCTTCAGATTCAGCAAGGGGGCTACGGGGCCACGACGTCTAGAAGAGCCATGCGGGACGACCACGCGAACCGCTTCTCGCTTTCGGCGGCCGTCTCGATCATCCCGCTGCTTCGCTTGCCGACTCCCCGCTTGGCTTTCCCCCATCACCCTCCCGGGGGCCTTCCACCGCGGCGCGCTCACCGTCGTCCGGGCCACGGACCTTCCTTGCCCGTGCACGAGCGCGTCGATTGTTTCATAGCATCGCTGCGTGAGACCAGCGGCCTGCGGGTTCGTCCTTCGCGCCACCATCGCCCTCGCCGCCCTCATGTCGGTCCGTCCCTCGGACGGCGCGAGCCCCGCGCAATGGGAGGGCGCCAGCGCTGACGTCCTCATGGGCGTGAGCGCCTCCGATGCCGTGCCCGTGCCGGACGGCCCTGCGCCGAGCCGCCGCGGACCGACGACCGACGAGCCCCGTGCCTCGCTCGGCGGCGCCACGCCGTCCGCCCACATCGCCATCCCGGCCCGCCGCGGGACCACGACGGAGGCCTCCGTCGCCGGCCACCGCCACCGGCTCCCGCGTGACTCGCTGCCGCACTCGCTGCCATCGCCCGAAGCCCGCGCGTTCAGCTTCGATCCGTCCATCAGCGTCTCGACCGCGATGCTGCCCACGCCGGGAGCCCCCGGACCCGCTCCCCTCGCGCCGCCGGCAGCGACACCCGCGCCGCCGGCCGCGCTGGCGGCGACCACCCCCGCCCCATGGACGTTGCAGCTCCGACTGCATCGCGCGCGGCGGCCCTCAGAGACCGCCAAGCCACCGGCCGCCGACGCGGCGACCGCGATCCCGCCGGACCGCCGGGCCGCGGCGCCGTCGTCCGTGGACCCGCCGTCCGAGGCCACGACCGATGGCGCCCCCATGCCGGCTGCCGACGGCGCCCACGAGCGGCCGCTGCCGCCGCCGCCGCCGCCGCCACGCGCGCGCGTCGGCCGTGACGCGCTGACGCCGGCGCAGTGGGGCGTCGGCGACGCTGACCTCCTGATGCTGCGGTGGGCGGGCGCGCCGGGGCGCGCGTCGACGCGCCGGCGGTCCGAGGGCGGCGTGCTCGGGCGTCCCGTGCGCGCGCCACGCGCCGACGGCGTCCTCGGCGTCGTCGGCGAGACCGACGGCCGCCCCGCGTGGCCCGTCGCCGCCGCCGGCGGCGGCGGCGCCGTGGACGCCGCCGTCCGTCGCCCGTCGCTGCCACAGCCTCTCCCGTTGCACCACGCGCCGCCGCGGTCCATGATGGCCGCCCAGGCGGCCGTTGCAATGCGGCGCCCGGGCCACCGCCGCGTGGTCCGATGCTACAAGAAAGCGGCGCCGCCGACGTTCCGAGCGCCGAGTCTGACGTGGGCGACCCCCGCATGGCTGTCGGAAGACGACCTCGACGCCGACATGGGGGACGCCGCCGCAGCGGGCGGGCGCCCTCCGGCGCGGTGTGGGCGCCGGCGGCGGCACGGGCGGCACCGGCACCGGCACCGGCACGCGACGGCGCCGTGGTCGCCGGACCCGGCGCGGCCGCCGGACCCGCAGCAACCCTTTCGGAGCCCGGCGGGCGGCTCCGGTCTCCTCGTGCATCTCATGAACGTCTCTGCCGCGTGGATGCCGACGCCGCGGCGTCGCGCCGCTTCCTTCGGCACGCTCAAGCACTTCGTCGATCACTGGCTGACGAACTTGCCGCAGGGCGGACGGGGCGGGCGCGCGGCCGCGGGGAAGACGGCGGCGTCCGGACACGCGACCGTGACGGCCGCCGCCACGCCCGCGTCCGCCACGCGGAGCACGGCCTCGGACGCCATGGGGCGCGCGTGCCTGTGCTCATCGAGCGAGGCGGGCTCGCGGCGCCGTAGCGCGGCCGCCACGGCGCCGGTGGCCCTGGTGGATCAGGACCTCAGCGGAGCCAAGCCGCTTCCGGCTCTGCCGGCCAGCGGCTCCACGTCCGTGAACCGAAGCGAGAGCAGCACGATTGGGACGCCCGTCGCCCGTGGCACGGCATCCACGGCGGCGGCGGCGGCGGCGGCGGCGGTGGCGACGCCGGGGATGGTGGACGGCGCTGCGCCGCCAACGGCGCGGGAACTGCAGACGCCGCGGGGGTCCCGGCCGGGGTCGTCGGCGTGGTCCGTGGCCGCGTCCTCGATCGTGACGACGAGCACGGGGTCGCCCTTCACGACGTGCGGCGATCTGTCGTCGAGCGACACGGCACGATCGCTGCTCGAGTCGCCGCCGCTGCGCACGACGTCCCGGCGGCTCGCGGGCGGCACCGCTGGCGGGCGGATGGGTGCCACGTCCGTCGCGGCACGGCGCGACCGCCTATCGCCCGTCATGACGCCGACGCGACGCGACGCCTCTCTTCATCACCGGCACGCCGTCCTGCTCACAGGCAAAACGCGGCTCGCGACGCCAACGCGTGTCGTTGCGCTGGCGACCGCCGCGGGCGCCATCGCCGTGGCGTCCGAGGCGCCGTGCGAGGCCGCCATCGGAGGCGGGGCAGACGCGTCGCCGCGGCCGAATCTGCAGCATGGCGTGATTGCAGGCACGCCGCGGGCCGCGGCTCGGCGGGCGGACCGGCGTTCAGCGGCGCGGGGCGCGCCAGCCGCCGCAGGTCCTCGGGCGAGTGGCGCGATGCGTCTTTTAGTAACGACGCGAGAGGACGCTACCCTGCCGCTGGACCATGCCGCAGAGGCTATGCCGGTCGTGGACCGCCCCGAGCACGGCCTCGAAAGGCCCTAATCGAAGCCCTTTCGACCGCCAGCGCGATGCCTGCTCGATCGCTTCGGACTCCTCTCTCTGTATGATGACATTTTTTTTTGTATAAGGGGAGCTCAGCGCGCTTTTCCTTTTTTTTTTCCAAGTGACGCGATGCAGGCCGTTCAAGCGAGTCCTTCAAACGCCGAGGCGAGGACCTGTTTCTGCTCGGTTTTGTACCGGTTCGTGATGCCTGTGGCCGGCACGCTGGACGGCGCACGGCCCGCATACCGCAGTGTCTGGCCCGGCTGCAGCACGAGTCGCAGGCGCGGCTCGACGTACGTCCATGCGCCTTGGTTCTGCGCTTCTTCCTGCAGCCACACGATGTCCTGTGTCTCGGCATGCTGCTCCAGGAGGCGCTCGATCTCGGGCAAGGGGAACGGGGCCAGCTCCTCAACGCGGACCAGACGCACCTGCCCCTGCGCGGCTTCCGGCAGCTGGGCGCGCTCTTTGAACAGGTCGTAGTAGAGCTTGCCGGAGAGCAGCACGAGCCGCTTCACGCGCGCCGGGTCGGCCGCCGGGCCGTCCGCTTCGTCGAGCAGCGGCTGGAACCGCGTGCCCGGCGCCATCTCGGCGAGGGTGCTGCTCGCGAGCGGGTGGCGCAGCAGCATCTTGGGCCCGGCGACGACCAGCGGCTTGCGGTACGGCCGGACCATCTGGCGGCGGAGGAGATGGAAGATCTGGGCCGGCGTCGTCGGATAAACGACCTGTAAGTTCGGGTTCTCGCGGGCCCGGAGCCCCTCCAGCGCGAAGGGCGTGTCGGCGAGCTGGAGGAAGCGCTCGATCCGGCACGTGGAGTGCTCGGGCCCGGCGCCATCGAGGCCATGCGGCAGCAGCATCACGAGCCCGGACTGGCGCAACCACTTGGCCTCGCCGGACGCGATAAACGTGTCGATGATGATCTGCGCGCCGTTGAAGAAGTCCCCGAACTGGGCTTCCCAGATGCAGAGCCGCTGCGGGGTCTCCCACGAGACGCCGTACTCGAAGCCAAGCACCGCGAACTCCGACAACGATGAATTGGCGATCTCCATCTTGCCGCGCTGCTGCAGGCCGTGCGGCACACTCGGCATCGCCGGCGGGTGATCGCGCGTCAGATGGTTGAGTGGGATGAGGGTTCGCTCGGTCTCTTGGTCCACGAGCATCACGTGGCGCTGGCTGAAGGTGCCGCGGCCGACGTCCTGGCCCGAGATGCGCACGTGGTATCCGTCGAGCAAGAGCGACCCGAACGCGAGCGCCTCGGCCGTCGCCCAATCGATCCTGGTGCCCTGCGCGAGGCTCTTGAGGCGGTTGTCCACGTGGAATTTCTTCAAGCGAGAGTGCAGCTCGAACCCGGGCGGGACAGCCACCGAGCCCTCGCCGATTTGGCGGAGCTGGTCCACGGGCACGCCCGTGTCGACGGTCGTATCGGCAGTGCGGGCGATCGTCATCTCGGCCCACGTACTCTGCAGCGTGTCGGCTTTCGGTGTATACTGCGCCGATTGCGTGTTGGCCTCGTCCAAGTGCTGGAAGTGCGCGGCGCGAAACGCGTCAATCTCATCGGCCGTCATGATTCCGTCGTGCTTCAGATGCGCCTCGTAGGTGCGTGGTACGCTCTTGCGGCTACGGATGTTGCGGTACATGAGCGGCTGCGTGAACGCTGGCTCGTCCAGCTCGTTGTGGCCCATGCGACGGTAAGCGATCATGTCGATGACAATGTCCTTGCGGAACTTGTGGCGGTAGGCCATCGCCAGCGACGCGGCGCGCGCGACGGCTTCCGGGAAATCGGCATTCACATGGATCACGGGGCTGTTGATCATCTTGGCCACATCCGACGTGTACGCCGAGGACCGCGAGTTCATGGCCGGCGTCGTGTACCCGATCTGGTTGTTGACGATCAGATGGATCGACCCGCCGCTCGTGAAATGCGGCAGATTGCTGAGCCCGAGCGTCTCGGTCACGACGCCCTGGCCCGTGAAGGCGGAGTCGCCATGCAGCTGGACGCACATAACGCGATCGCCGATCGTGCACTCGGCGGCTTCGGTGCCCGCTTCGTACAGCGCCATCTGCCGCGCACGCGCTTTCCCCATCGCGACGGGGTTCACGGCCTCGAGGTGCGACGGATTGTGCAGCAGCGACACGTGGACCGGGTGCGCTGTTCCGTAGTCCAGGTCGACCGACTGCGCCACGTGCGAGAGCACATCGCCGACGCCGGGCACGTCGTCCGGGAACTCGGCGTTGCCCTTGAGCTTATGGAACAGGCGGACGGGATCGAACTGCAGCAGATCGGTGAGCAGATTCAGACGACCGCGGTGGGGCATGCCGACAATGACGTCGTGGACCGCGTGCGACCCAGCGGCATGGAACAGCGCATCCAGCAGCACAATCATGCTCTCGGCACCCTCGAGGCCATAGCGCTTCACGCTGGGGAACCGCTTGGCCATGAAGTGGTCAAAGACTTCCGAGCGCGCAAGCAAAGCGAAGATTCGCTTCTTGGCCTCGGCATCAACCGCGGTAGGCGGACCGCTCGACTCGACCATCTGGGCAAACCAGCGGCGCTCGCTGGCGTCCGGGATATGCTGAAACTCAAACGCGATCTTGTCACAGTACGCTTCCTGCAGATGCGTCAGGATCGCCTCGATCGTGTGATCGCCCGGCGGCATGTGGATGATGCCTGCAACATCGTACCGCCGCCCCGCGAGCGGCGACCCCAAAATGCGCTCCGCCTCGAGCGCGAGCACCGGCGTCTCCGGCGCGACGTTCAGCGGGTCTAGGTTAGCGTGCTTGTGCCCGAACTCGCGGTAGTTCGTCACGAGGCGCAGCAGCGCCGCGTTCGCCGTCCGGTTCGCCAGCTCGGCCGGGGTATAGTCGTCCATCTGGAAGACCTTCGGCACGCGGTAGCCGTACACGTCTTTGTCGTAGTGGTACCCGCGGCGACCGAGTGCAGAGAGGCCCGGGACGGCGGATTGCCGCCGCAGGGTCGCCGTCGCGAGGGATTGATCGGGGCGGCAGGCGGCCGTGGCCAGGGCGGCGCGACGCCATGAGGCCAGATGCCAGGCGGCGTGACGGATCGGGCTGAGCATGCTGGCGAGCGATCTGAGCAGTCGCCCGCGAACCAGGGCACAGGCAGGCACAGCGTCGTGGGGCACCCAGTGAACTAAGATCACGTATCAGTAATCAGTAATCAGTAATCAGTCATTTGTAATCAGCAATCAGCAATCAGCAATCACGTATCAGGAACCAGGAATCAGAAGACGGCACGCGGCGCGGCGAGGCCGGACACCGATGAAGGAGAGAGGCGCGGCGGCGATCTTGCTGCGATCAACAAGCCCCATGCCGATGAGGGGCGTCGCTTCCATGCGGTGAGATGTTGGCCTCGCAGAAAAGGAGCGATCGTGCCGATCTTGCTCGCGTATGATTGGGCTGCCCACCCGCCATCCCCTCGTTCGAGGGGGATCGTGCACAGCTCCCGCAGGGGACGAAAGCATCCATGTCGCCGCGGACGCGCGACGCGAGGGCATCGGCGCTCCTGCCCATCGTCGCCCCATCGGACCGCGCTGGATGCGTTCCATTGGATCCATATGGCGTCCGGTTGTGGTATCCGCTCGGCCGGGCACAGCGACGCCCACCCGCACGGCTGCAGCGATAGCGATGCATGGGCCGGAATCGGATCCTCCAGCCCGGGTGTGGTCATGAGATCACGCGACGCGGACCCCCGTTCAACGCCGAGCGGGCGGCCACGACCCCGTGTGGGCGTGAGGGTGGGGAGCGGCCGCAGGCAGGTGGCGTTGGTCGTGCTGAGCGTGCTGGGCGTTCTGAGCATGCGGCGGATGCGCCTCTCCTGAACGCAGCGACGATCGGGCGCCATCGCAGGTCGCGTGCCGCAAGGTGCCAAGCGAGGGGCCGTGGCGCATGCCACTCCTTATCGTGCGCCCTCGGACGCGTCGTGCCCGTCGATCCCCACGTTCCAAGGCCTTGCTCAATGCTTTGAGGATTATATAGAGATGTACAGGTGGACGAATGCTCGATTCTCACTTAACACCATTTATGGGTCTGAGTCTTGGTTTTGGTTGTATCTGTTCCGTGATGTTCAAGTGCCCAGGCTAGCAGTAATAAGCCCTTGCATTGGCGGAGTTTCGGATCCCTGCGGGTGTTGACGCCGCACTGGGCACGGCAGAGGAGGCCCCCTCCGCGACATGGTGGCGCGCAGCTGATGCAGCGAGATAGGGGAGGCCTCTGCATCGCCAGGAGTGGGCTAAGCTTAGCCGTGGTGAAGTGGCTCGCACGCGGCATCCTGGGCGACGCGAGCAGGTAAGCAGCACCCTGCATCGCGGGGTGCATCCAACAGTACATGGGCGGCCGACTCGCACGAGGACTGCGACGACTCGTCTGCAACGAGGACCTCGGATGGGCCCTGTGCCTGGTATATCGTGCGCGAAAGACCTGCTGCGTCTGTGACCACCAGCCTGTCTGTGGCTGTATATCGCCATGACTGCTCCCATGACCCCCACCACCAT
>ML014323.1:0-29661 GCA_003615045.1 Caulochytrium protostelioides | reverse complement strand
GAAGATCACAGAATGCCCATTCACGGCCTTTCGCACACACCGCTCCAACACGCGTTACTACCTCGTTGAAAGCGACGGTCTGGTGTTAGCCGGGTACCATGACGCCGATTGTCCTAAGCCCTTGCCGGTGTTAAAGTTTCTCAAACGCTCCATGGATCTGTTGCTCAACGTAGCACCGGCCTCCACACGCTGGATGCACAAGGCCATCAGCACTGAGGTGTTTGCCTCGTCTTCAGTCCGGTGCCATTTCGAAAACGGTGTCGAGCGCTGGTGGGATCCGCGCGCGCATTCGAGCTGCCTCCTGAATGACAGGAAGCCGCTTCATGATGCTAATTCGGTGCAACCTGAGTGTGTGCTCTTGGTGGATTCGAAGAATCAGCTGATCAATGTGCAGTGCAAAATCTCCGGTCTTGTGGAGTGTATGGAGATCTTTCCGAAGACTGCAGGCTTACTTCAGCCTGACGATAAGGACGAACTTCCAGCGGAAAGCGGCAAGTTCGTTCCTACCACTGCACTAGTGCAACATGTGGCAGAGTAAGTTGGTGTTCGTATTTCACTGTTGTCGTCGACTTTGCAATTGGTCGCTCACCTTATTTTTGCGCCACGTTTTCTTTGACAGTCTCTCTTTGCTCCCTGACCCGTCGCGGGCAGTGTTCCCCGGCGACCCCGTGCGCGACGAGCTCTTTTGGCAGGCGAGCAGCAATCTGAGCTACTCCATCGCAGCCTACATTTTGAGCCTGGAGGCGTCCAAGCACATTCTCCCCGGCAGCAAGAATTCGTTGTGGTGGGTCGAGCGCAACGGTCTTTGGTATCTTGACGAGAGTTTCCAGGCCTTAGGCAAGATGATGACCGGGCCTGAGTTTCTGCGGCCCTTCCGAGAAGCTTACGATCATTATCTGACCACCAGTGATGAACTGGCGGCACTACGTGGGCCAAGCTTCAGTTCCAAGGAGCAGTACATCAAGCTCACTGTACTCGAGCAGCGCTGGCGTAACTTGCGCAAGCTGTTGGACGGGTTTATGACGGTGAGCTGGCGACAGGTCATTGCCACGGACATGTGGACCCAGTCTTCTGACTCTAATTCGGCTGTGGAATCCAGCTTCGATCAGCAAAGTCATGTTTTACCGTTTCGCAACGGTTCATACGACTTGCAAGCCTCTGAGTTTCGGGCTAATCGTCATGAAGATCTCATTCGCAAGTTTATTGACTACGCCTTGCCTGTGGAGGATGATCCTGTCATCCAGGACGAGATCCTTGAAACCTTGGCCAAGATTTTCCCTGAGCCCGACGTGTTACCCTGGGTACAGAAGCTGCTCGGGTCCAATGTGACAGCCAACAAAAAACAGAAGTTTGCAGTCTTTCTCGCCGGCGTAGGTGCCAATGGCAAAAGCACTCTCACCAGTAAGGCTCTCATGTGACTAGATGAAGCTTTTTCATGCACAAAACATGACACTCACCGCGATCCATTATGTTCTGTTTTTGTTCTGCAGATCTGCTATCGGCGGCCCTGGGCTCGTTCACCGGCATCATGAGCAGCGACACTCTGGTCAAAGAAATGCCCGGCGGTGGTAAACCGTGGCCCGATCTCGCTAACTGCGCCAACTGCCGCTTGGTGATCGTCAACGAAATGAAAGAAAACGTTGAGCTCAATGCTCTGTCCTTGAAATGTGTCGTCGGAGACGAACCAATTCTTGCGCGGGCACTTTACAGGTAAGATTCTTGACCTACTTCGTTTATCGATGACAATGCTGAAACGTTAGCTCACCTTCGCAACAAGCTTTTTTTGGTACCTCATACAGCAACACCGGCAAGGTAGTTCCCGTGTGGAACTTGTTTATCAACACGAACCACATCCCGCGTGTGAAGAATACTGATGTCGGCGCTGAGCGTCGCACCATCAGCGTTCCTTTCGTGTCACAGTTCGTGGAGACTGACGTGAACGAGAAAGAAAACCGCTACCCACGCGACCACCGTATCCAGGACTGGCCCAAAAACCCCGTCTACGTTGGGCAGTTCATGCGCTTGTTGATTCGCTGGTATGGACGGTATGCGAGCGAGGGCCTTCTTTCGTTACCCGAGCCGGTCGATGAAGCCACCAAGGCCATGTTTTCGAACGTGGTTATCTACAATGCTTGGGGCGAATCGGGCGTCGGCGAAATAATCACGCCGAAATCGTAAACTCGTCAGGGGGGCATCGACGGTGGGGGCGCGTAAAATGTAATCACATGACCTCCGCACTGCGTGGCAGTGGCTCCAGGCCACCACGGGGCGCAAATCATCAGCCACTCTCCAGATTGCGGCGTTGACCGACGACAGGACGGGCGAGACCACGCACACACCAGCTGGTATCGCCGAAGTAATGGGTAGGCACTACTCCGCCCTACTGGATGACGCTACTGGTCACTCCCGCGACCGACAGTTCTGGCGTAAGGCGCACAGGGATCGCCCATCCCTGCCACGCCTCCCACGCCTAAACACTGACCTCGAGATCGAGGAACTAATGGGTGTGCTACGCACGCTACCCCAACTGGAAGGCAGCGGGAGGCGACGGCATCACAAACGAGTTCCTGAAGCTGGCTGGAACCACCGACCCGTTCGAGGCCCACCCCGCACTAACGGGCATCCATGCCCTACTAAATCGCGTGTGGCAGACGGGCACAATCCCGGCCGGATGGCAGGACGCCATCACGGTCTGCTTGCCCAAACCAGGAGACCCACGGGACCCGGGCAACTACCGCGGGATTAGTTTGATCTGCAACCCGTTGAAAGCCCTGTGTGCCGTTATCAACGACCGCCTCTCCAGAGCCCTAGAGGCCCGTGCATTCTTTGTGCCGGAGCAGGCCGGTTTCAGGCGGCGCGAGGAGTGCGTGGCCCAATGCTTCGCACTGCTGGAACCCTTGCGCCGCCGGCGAGCCATGGGCCTCCCGACCCACCTCGCCTTCATTGATCTCAAGAAGGCATACGACATGGTCCCACAGGAGGCCCTGCTCTCCAAAGTAGCCAAGGCAGGCATACGGGACCGATGCCTACGGTTCCTACGCGGCCTGTACCACACCTCCCGAACCCGAGTGCGTACAGGGGGAATACCCTCACCGACCCCATCACGGTGCGGCGAGGTCTGCGCCAGGGCTGCCCGCTCTCACCGTTGTTGTTCAACATATTCGTCAATGACTTGGCGGGTTACATGGGACACGACGGCATTACGGTCCCCTGCGGACCTGACGGTCAAACTATGACATCCCGGTTGAGATTGCTGATGTTATATAACCAAGACAAGATGTTATGATTATAGGGAGGCTAGCGCGCTAGGATACATAAATACTGTCCATGCATATGCTATTAGAATGTATTTCATCAAAAAGGACATGAGAGAATAAGGAGAGTGGGGAACGAATGAAGAGTTGGGAAGAAATCCCCTCGAGGGTCAATCTTATTAAGACACTAAACTCCGACGTTGCCAGTCGGGGTAGCGATGGAAGGTTCTGGAAGCCGAGCACTCTCTATGAGGGCACTAGGTCACTCTAACGTAGCACGTCATTTCCAAAGACTTTGAGGGGTCACTGCGGGCGTTTCCCTGAAGTGTTAGGAAACCCCTCATTTTTCGTGAACTGAGTCAGTTGTGAGGGAAACCCCGATGGGTGCCAAGACCGTGCGTGATAGCTGTTTTGGACCTAGAGTCCATTGGATAATTCACAAACAACTTTTGCCCGTTGAATTGGTGCAGATCGGACGTCAGCCGGCCACGCTGTGGCTCATAGTGCTACATCACTAAATGGTCACCTAGGGTGAACTGATCATTTTCATCAGTGCTATGCGTGGGGGGAGCAGCCCTGGCGTGGGCGGTACTGCCGGATACCTCACGCGCCGCGTGGATCTCGGCGTGGGTATGCGGGGAGGGGTGATGGCGTTGAGCCGGCGGGGGGATCAGCGCACCATCTTAAGAGTTAGAGAGACAAGCACGGCAAAGGGTTGCTGGGAGCAGGAGGTGGTGGCTTGGAGTGGGGGCAGCGAGAAGTGTGAGGTGGGGAGTTGTGTCTTTTTTCTTTTTTTTGGAGTTGGGGTTCGATTTTGTTTTGTTTCGATCTATACGCCAGCGATGCTCACACCAGCGAGATCGCTACGATGACTGAGTGGATGGACATGGCCCGCAGGATCCCGTGCTGTCTCGTGTAGAGTCGTCAAAATCGGGCCTTTGAGGGACCTTTTTTTCGCTTTAACTTTGTAAACCGTGTCGTGTAGTTTCCTAAAGTGTAAACTCATCTACTCCCCATAAGAACAGTCTTCCATGCATGGCATACCATAATGTGTCATCAAACTATATCCCATGCATACCATGTCTTGGTTTCTATTGATCGATCATCGCACAGGGCCCAGTATGAGCCCATCACGTATAGGACATGGCTCAGTTACTTAGTATGATCACTTTGAAAGAGATCTTTGAAAGAGGACGTCATGATATAGTTGTATGTTATAGTGTAGTTTATAATATAGTTTATAGTCGATGATAGCAGTCAAACCTTATTTTCGTCTACGGGCGCAGTGGCTTGGCGAATGGCTTAGTCTTGGTCGGGAGTTAGGCAAGCAGTCTTGTCTGGTGACCCTACCACTCCCAAAGTTGGGAGTGGTGTTTCCGATTCTGGGAGTTGCTGGGAGGAGGGTAGACAAACATCCAAGGCCTTAAGACGCGATATTGCACGGAGCCATTCCATGGGGTGCATGGATGACGGTGGGGGGTGGGGGCAAAGGGGCAAGGAAGCTCGGGGCGGTCGACGGCTGTCGTTGTGGGGATGATCAGACCCCGCATGGCCGGCAGACCGCTGGTCAGGATAGCCGCGCCGCGATTGATACGTGTCGCGGTCGGGTGGAATCAAGGACCGGTGCTAAGGATGGCCTCGCTGTGGTAAGGCGCTGCGCTCATGGTCGCGGAGTCCACGACGGCGCTTCATCCACGGCTAGGGCCCGGAGGAATCAATGCGGCGCGTGGTGCCTCTCTCGAGACTGAGACTTGCGTGGGGTCGCTGGGCCGTTACGCCGTCGCGGACTGGCCGGCGCCGTGGGGAGGGGCTTCCATGAAGCACGGCTGAAGGCCGGGCGCCGTCGCGCGCCACCGACGGGCGGCTGCGACGGCCCGGCGTAGAGACGGTTCGCCGCAGGGCCTTTGCCGCCGGTGCCCCGCCTTGTCCCCACTCGAAGGGGATGCACGCCACGCAGTTCATCGCGTCCGGCCTCGGCATCGTGAGCACATCAGATGCATCGTGCGCCGACCTTCCGTGATCATGGTATACAGCTATGGATGACGGGGAAACCTTAATAGAAAAAGAACGAACGCATCGTCGCGGTATACCGCTATGGATGATGGGGAAACCTCAATAGAAAAAGAACGAACGCATCGTCGCGGGCTCAGAGACCCAGGAGGAAGGGAGCGCGTGCCCGACCCGACCGCGCCGGCGGCCGTCCACCAGGTCCACCGGAACACCCGGACTCCCGGGGCGCCCGATCGACCGCACCAACGGCCATCATCCGGGTCCGCAGGACCCGGGTGCATGCCCAGACACAGGTGGTCCTGACATCCGGTCGACGCCGGCGCCAGGAGAAGCGTCGTTTGAGGGTTGCTGGGGTATGAAGCCATCCGCAGCAGGTTGGCGAACCGCGAGCGCAATGCCGCGTGGAACCTCCGACGCCGAGTGGCCTGACCCGCCAGACCGAGAGCGCTGTGCCGCAACCCGAAGCCAACCAGGTGGCGGTCCACGGTCGACCAAGTCATCCGCCACTGAACGCATGCCCATCTGCCTCGGTGGGGCCTCCCTCGGGGGGGGCACCACGGAGGGTATGGTATAGAGCGCGAGGTGCCAGGATGGGCCTAGAGACACGAGAAACTTGTTCAACTAAAATATGTGCTTATGTGCTGTTACTCGCTCTTGTTCTGGCGGGCCTGCTTGCGCAGGGCGCTCTCGCGGAGTTTCGCGGTGACGCCGTGGCTGAGACGGCCCATGAGCATCGTGGGGAGGGAGGCGTAGATGAGCTGGTGCATGAGCGCGTGGGCCGGGTAGGGCGTCTGGAAGGGCCCGCAGCCGAGACGGCGGATCGCATAGGACACGTAGGTGTCCGGCGAGGGCACGTTCCACGAGGTGCGGCTGATCTTGGACATCGCCGACTGCACAAAGAAGGTCATGTAGAGCTGCATGTCAATGCCGAGCGGCGCGAGTTCGAAGCTCGTGCTGACGGACCACGCCTTGAGGAAGGCCTTGGACGCGCCGTAGGTCGCGATCAGCGGAATCGGCGACTCGCTCGAGCCGGAGCCCATGTTGACAATGACGCTGCGGACACGCGCGTCGGCGGCGTGGCGCGCGGCCATGCCCGGCGCAATGATGCGCGTCATGCGGACCTGCGCGAGACAGTTGACGTCCAGGATACGCTCGAGATCGCTCATCTTATCCTCGAGGAACGCCGTCGGCATGTCGGTCGAGACGCCGACGTTGTTAATGAGCACGCCGATGCGGTAGGCCGCGAGGTCGCTGGCGAGCGCCTGCCACAGGGCGTCGTCGCGGGTGCTGAAGTCGAAGGGCCGCACGACGGCCAGCGGGTGGGCCGCGTTGGCGGCGTCGCTAAGACCCTGCTGGGTGAGGGCGGCGCGGCAGTCCGCGGCCACCGCGTGGAGCTTGCTTTCGGTGCGCGCGAGCAGGATGACGCGGTACCCGCGGCGGGCGAGCTCGCGGGCCCACGCGGCGCCGATGCCGTCCGACGCGCCCGTGATGACGGCGTAGACGGGGGTCTTGTCGTCGGGGCCCGCGCGGCCGTAGCTGGCGATCTGGCGCGCCGAGGCGCCCGGCTGCAGGTAGATGCGGGCGACAATCGCGACGACGCGGGCCACGAGGACCGTGGCGACCAAGAGGCCGGCACCGACGACGTGCTCGCGCGTGAGCGCGCCCAGCACCGACACCACCGACATGGCTGAATGCACCGTTTCAAGACAGAGGTGGGAGAGTTGAAGGATGGGAGTTGAAGGCGGGCGTCAGATGGAATCGCCGTCACCGCTGGGGGTTCCTAGGATGATGGCTGCCTGGACAGAAGGGCGCCGCGATCCTCCGGCTTTCTGCAGAAACGACCTCGATTCGGCCATGGCGCGCGCGAAGAATCCCGATAGCATGGTTTCGATGATTTCCCGGCGCTCTTATAGTCGCGCGTGGCACGACGGCCGCGCGCTATCGCGTCGCACGTCGGGCCCTGCATGCGCGTCTCCTGTCGGTCCAGCGGCGCCCAGCCCCAACCCCCTCGGCGATGCCCGCCGTGGGCGGAAGGCAGCAAGCGACCTCCCTTTCTGAGAAATCCCATGCACGCGAAAAGCGAAGGGGCCGCCGGGCCGCCACTGCCGCGCGTGCATTGGAAATCCGCAGCGGCGGCAGCGGCGCTAGCGAACCGCCGGTCATGGTCGCATGGTCGCATCGCACAGGGGTCCATGGGTTCCAGCCTGACGCGTCCGACGCCCAGAGCCCGACGCCATCCGGGGGTGTTACAGGCGCGCGACTCGCAGCGCGCATCACGTATAAAAGGACAACAGGGCGGGGTATGGTACATGGGTGTTGATGATAAGACAAAGGCAAGAAGTCGCGAGAGAAAGATAAAAGATCGGGGACCGCCGCAGCAGAATATAACAAAAAAAAAGCAGCCAGCTTCCACCGTCAATCCTGCGCCGTTTAGGAACGGCGATGGCGACGGCGATGGCGACGGCGTCGCGCATGCGCCATGCCGTGGCGTGGCGTGACGGTGCTTAGAGGTTGAGCGAGCGGTGGACCGTGTTAATGACGTTCTTGGCGACCGGGAACGAGAGGCCCTCGAGGTTGGCGGCGTAGGGCGTCGGGATGTCGGCGCCGGTGACGCGGAGCACGGGGGCGTCGAGGTAGTCGAACCCCTCGGACTCCATGATCTGGGCGGCGATCTCAGAGCCGAGGCCGTACATGGGCCAGGAGGCGTCCACGGTGACCACGTGGCGCGTCTTCTTGAGCGAGGCGACGACGGTGTCGATGTCGAGCGGGCGGAACGAGCGCAGGTTGATGACCTCGGCGGAGATGCCCTCCTTGGCGAGCTCCTCGGCGGCCTCCATGCACGTCCCGACGGAGCGGGAGATGCCGACGAGCGTCACGTCGGTGCCCTCGCGCTCCACGTGGGCCTTGCCGATGGGCAGCACGTAGTCCTTGTCGAGCACCTCGGGCGCGACGTCGAAGGACTGGCCGTACAGGATCTCGTTCTCCAGGAAGCAGACGGGGTTGGGGTCGCGAATCGCGGCCTTCAGCAGGCCCTTGGCGTCCGCAGCGTTCCAGGGCGCGACGACCTTCAGGCCCGGGATCGAGCCGTACCACGGGCCGAAGTCCTGCGAGTGCTGCGCGCCGACGCCGGCGGCGGCGCCGTTGGGGCCGCGGAACACGATGCTGCACTCGACGGTGCCGCCGGACATGTACTTGGTCTTGGCGGCGGAGTTGACGATCTGGTCAATGGCCTGCATGGCGAAGTTGAACGTCATGAACTCGCAGATCGGGCGGAGCCCGGCGAGCGCGGCGCCGGTCGCAAGACCCGCGAACCCCATCTCCGTAATCGGCGTGTCGATCACGCGCTTGTCGCCGAAGCGGTCCAGCAGCCCGCGCGACACCTTGTACGCGCCGTTGTACATGGCGACCTCCTCGCCGAGCAGGAACACGCGCTCGTCGCGCTCCATCTCCTCCACGTGCGCCTGGTTGAGGGCATCACGCACGGTCAGGCTGTGCGTGACGTCCGCGTTAGGGCCGGAGCTGTAGGCGGCCTGCGCCGCGACGACACGCGCGCGGGCGAAGGGGCGCACCGCGGCCGGCAGGGCCGAGCGGCGGGCGGCGGCGGCGGCGCCGGCGCCGAAGCGCGCACAGGAGCTGAAGACGGGCATCGCTCGCGTCGAAATCGGGGAGGCGGAATGAGGGATATGGAATCAAGCAATGAGGGGAGACGGAGCAGCAGAACGAATAGCAGTCATGGGTGTTGGGCGTCGTCGTCAAGACGTTTGCAGCGGCCGGAGCGGGGAGGTCGTGACGGGGTGCCTCGGCGCGAGAAGGGCGCTCAGGAAGACGCCGTTGGCCGTGTCGCGGGCGAGCCGCAGCGGGATATACAGGACACCGGCGGTGGTCCCGTCTGGAGCGAGCGCTGGGACCGAGAGCGAGAGCGCCCCAGACGCGTCGCGTCCTAGTGGCGAGGCAGGGCGAGCACGTCGCCAACGCCGCCGCCGTGGCCGTCGGCCACGCGCCGCGGCCACACGGACACGCTCGTCGCCAACGCCGCCAACGCCCGCACTCCCGCCGCTCGTCGCGACAGCCGAGCCGCCCGTTCCTCCCGCTCGCCGCCGCGCCAACGCTCGCACTCTTTGTGGCGCGCGGGGGTCCCCTCGCGCCCTTTAGCCCTATTCGCTCGCCCACCCGCCGTCGCGCCAACACCACGATAAGGCCGCGCCGCTCGAACCTGCGGTCGCTTGCCTCGGCCGGCCGAGCCACCCACGCGTGCGGAACCAGCCTGCCGCGGTGATCGCCGCGGAAAGAACAGCGGAGCAGGACGGGATACCCGGGCCGACGGACGGCAGAGCCAGCTCCCCGTCCCCTCCCCAGGCGCGGTCCTTGGGGTCAGGCGACCGGCATCGCACGCGTCCCTCGGAGGAGAAGCAGGCGTCGTTGACACCAGGACGTGGCACGTCTAATAAGCATTGATCATGCTACTCGTCTGAATGAGGGATGATGCATCGCGTCGGATCGTCGATCCGTTGCGTTTTTTGGAGAGATGAGAAGGAGAAGGCGGCCAGACGGCGAAGACCCGCTGGGCGGGGGATGGCATGCTTAGAGCTGGCCGCCCTTGATGGCGCGGCGGCGCAGGCTGTGGCGCTCGTCCTGGGAGAGCACGGCCTTGCGCAGGCGGATCGATTTGGGCGTGACCTCCATCACCTCGTCCGCGGCCATGTACGCGAGCGTCTCCTCGAGCGTCATGGGAATCACGTTCGCGAGCCGCGTGATGTCCTCCTTGAGGGCCGAGCGCACGTTTGTCACGGCCTTCGTCTTGGCCGGGTTCAGGTTGAGGTCCGAGACGTCCTTGGCATACTCGCCAATGACCATCCCTTCGTAGACGGGCGTGCCCGCGCCGACAAAGAGACGGCCGCGCGCCTGCGCGGCCTCGAGCGCGTACGTCGTCGTCGTGCCCGCGGCCGTGCTGACGAGCGCGCCCTTGCGCGTCTTCGGGATCGCGCCCTTGTAGCCCTCCCAGCAGCGGAACGCGTGGTTGAGCACGCCCGTGCCCTTCGTGTCGTTCTTGAACTCCGCCTCGAACCCGAGCAGGCCGCGCGTCGGGACGATCATGCGCAGCCGGATCTTGCCGCTGACCTCGGCGACGTCCTCGATTTGCGCCTTGCGCACGCTCATCTTCTCGATGACCGTGCCCTGGTACGCTTCGTCGACGTCGATCACGACGTCCTCGACGGGCTCGACGAGCTGGTTCGTCACCGGGTCGCGCTTGACGACGACCTTCGGCGGCGAGATGGACAGCTCGAACCCCTCACGGCGCATCGTCTCGATCAGGATGCCGAGCTGCAGCTCGCCGCGCCCGCAGACCTCGAAGTCCTTGTTCGACGGCAGCGCGTAGATGCGCAGCGCAATGTTCGTCTCGAGCTCCTTGAGCAGCCGCTCGCGGATCACCTGGCTGGTCAGGAGCTTGCCCTCCTGGCCGGCGAGCGGCGACGTGTTGGCGCTGAAGGTCATGCTGACCGTCGGCTGGTCGAGCGGGATGAACGGCAGCGGCTCCGCAACGCCCGGCGCGCACAGCGTCGAGTTGACCTGCGGCAGCGTCAGCCCGCTCAGCGTAATGATGTCGCCCGCGACCGCCGTCTCCAGCGGCACCTGCTCGAGGCCGCGGCGCAGCACGAGCTTCGTGACGCGGCCCGTCTCGGGCTCGATGAACGCGTCCGCCGGCGCGGCCACGGCTTCGCCGACGTCGGCCGCCGGGCGGATCACGGGCAGCTCGGCGGCCGGCGGGTGCAGAAAGGTGACCGGCTGGCCGACCGAGATCGTGCCGGACGCGATGCGGCCCAGGTAGGTGCGCCCGACAAAGGGCTCGACGCCGACCTGGGTCACGAGCATGCGGAACGGCGCGCCCGTGTCGACGGCCGGCGGCTCGAACTCGTCGATGATGGCGTCGAGCAGGGGCCGCATCGTGCCGCGCTGCGCGCCGCTCACGATGGCGTCGACCTCGTCGAGCTCGGTGGTCGCGAAGCCCTGTTTGGCCGAGCACAGCAACGTGCGGTAGTCCATCTGCGCGTCGGAGGCCTCGACGTCGAGGAACAGCTCGAGCAGCTGGGTGTCCACGTCGTCCGGGCGGCGCGAGGGGCGGTCGACCTTGTTGAGCACGACGAGCGGCCGCAGCCCGCGGCTGAGCGCCTTGTTGAGCACGAACTTGGTCTGCGCGAGCGGGCCCTCGGTGGCGTCGACGACGAGGATGACGCCGTCGACCATGCTGAGCACGCGCTCGACCTCGCCGCCGAAGTCCGCGTGGCCCGGCGTGTCGACGATGTTGATGCGGTGGCCGCGCCACTCGATCGACGTGACCTTGCTCAGGATCGTGATGCCGCGCTCACGCTCGAGCGCGCCGGCGTCCATCACGCGCGGCCGCTCGCCGACAATCGGCGCATCGTCCAGAACCATGCCGTCGGCCTGCGTCGTCTGCGACGCCGTCCGGCCGAGCGAGCCGCTCTGCTGCAGCAGGCAGTCCACGAGCGTCGTCTTGCCGTGATCCACGTGCGCGATGATCGCCACGTTGCGGATCCGCTTGGGGTCCATCGCGCCCTTCGGCAGCGTCGCGGACGCCGCGGTCTCAGCCTCAGCCTCGGCCTCGGGCGCGGCCGCCGTGGCCGCCGCCGCCGACAGGCGGACGCGGCTCGTCGCGAAGGTCCGGGACGCCGCGACGGAGCGCATCAGGCAGGGTGCTGCGGCGAGGCCGGTGGCGGGCATGGGCGATCCCATGGCGATGGCGAGGCGGGACGCCGTGCGCCAGCGGCGCAGGCACGGCACCGCGGCGCGGCGGACCGGCTGCCAGGCCTGCATCGTGGCACGAGCTTTGGAGCGCGGCGCGGCGCAGGACCGGCGCGGGCGGGAGGGAGCGGCGAGCCCGTGCTTGGACGGTCTGTCTGTCGGGACTCGGCGGGGGCGGGGCGTTCTCGTCGATCGGCGGATCAAGGGTGGGTGGCTTGATGGGCTGCGATGCGCGATAGTGCCGTGCTCCGATACGATACGATACGATACGATACGATGCGAGATGAGATGAGATGATGCGGTATGATGCGAGATGGGACTCTTTCTATTCGAGAAGGCCGAGATGTGTTTCAGACCTGAACGGCAGACCAAGCGGCGGCGGCAGAGCGGAAGGTCGGAGTTTCGGAAGAGCTGGAACACCGCGGGCGGCGCGAGACGACCACCCGGAGAGCACTATCAAGAAGCCAGCGCTGACGCCGTTATCGCCTCGCCTCGCATCGTATCACCGCGCTGCTGCCTCGCATCGCATCGCATCGCATCGCATCGCATCGTATCGCCGCCGCGTGGCCGTCGTCGTGGCCGTGGCCGTGGCCAGGACGCTGAGCGGCGGCCTTCGGCGGCGTGCACGGCGGCGGGGTTCCGGTGCCCGCCGACGGGGCGTCCACGGTCCCGGGTCGAGTCGGAGCCGCGGACGCCCGGTCGGGGGGGCGCTGCGCCACAGGCGCAGAACCAGACTGGGTGGCGCAGCCGCGACGCTTGGCTCAAGCGCTTCCTCGCGTCGCGTCCGCAGACGGACCAGCGAGCCGCCTCCGCAGACGACCGCACCATCGAGGGCTCACCCCATCACCGATCCTGTTCGCAGCGCGTGTGCTCGCCTTCTCATCGAGCGTCCGATTTCTCAGTCAAAGTCATCGAAGAAGTCCTTCCGTCGCCGGTGGTCGCACCGCACCGCGGGGACGCAGCCCGTCGGGTCCATCAGGCGGGCTGGCCTCGAGAGCCGCAGGATCATGATGCGGCATGCGGGGCTGGCACGCAGACGGAGACGCTGATAGCGCTGGGTCGGGCCGCGAAGCAACGGGCACGCGCAAATTCGGGTCATTGGAGGCCGTCCTCGGCCGACGGCCTCTTGTCATCCTCCCGAGCGTGTATGCCCGGGAAGACCGTCGCTTCGGAAATCGCGCTGGATTGCTCGCCCGCTCACCGCGGTGCGCGCGTTCTCCGTCGGACGCCGCCTTCGCCACCGTTCGCACCACCGCTGAGCTTGCCGATCCCCCTGCCGCGGTCCTGCTGCCGTGAGGGAGCTGAGTCGAGCCGAGCGATGCGAGACGTGTGGCGCATCGCATAGTGGCGCAGCCCATGGTGGCGCAGCCCATGATGGCGCTTCACGCCGCCGTGCTGACCCATCAGGAGCCGCCGTCCGCGGAACGCCGCCGCCATAAGCCCACGTGGACGCGCTGCCCGCGGGGCCGCGGCGCTCCGCCGCTCTGCCCTCAGATCGTGCCGCTCCAACGGTGCAGCCCTCGGATCGTGCCTCAGCCGTCGGCTCGCGGGCCTCCTGCGCAAGCCTGCTCGACCCACGGCCAATCTGACCGCGACCACGGAGCATGCCCGCGTCACAACCCCGCGGCCTGCCGCGGCCTGCACGCGATCCCTGCCGCATGCTTCGGTCGCTCGCCTCCTCGGACCGCTCGCGTCTCCTAGCGCCGCCCTGCGACCGCCGCTTCCTGCGCGCTGCGGCGGGCATCGCCCGCCATGGTCCGCCCCGGGCTCTTCCTCTTTGCCGGCCTCGCCGCGACGTTCTGCTACCTCGACATCGAGCGGCTCCGGTACGAGCGGGCGCTGCAGCGCCTGAAGCGGCTCGTGAACGCCGCGGGCGGCGGCCACCTCGTGTCGAGTCCGGTCCCAAGTTCGGCCCTGACCCCGCAGCCGAAGGGCGGGCCGCCGCCGCCCGGTGATCCGCGCGTCCATGCGACGCTCCGGCCCGCGGACATGTGCCACCCGCCCGGCCAGATCGCGCAGATCAGCTTCACGGACGTCGCCGCGGCCGAGCCGCATCCGATCGACGACCACGAGTTCGGGCTGCGCTTTGACCGCGCGCTCGCCGTCCGCCGCACCGTCGAGTATGCGCAGTGGGTCGCGACGACGACGTCCGCCGCCGCCGACGGCGACGCCGCGCGCCACGGCGCCCACCACGACGGCTTCGGCACGTCCAGCGACGAGATCGTCTGGACCGTCGAATGGGTCGACGCCCCGGTCCCGCTCGACAACCTTGTCCACCGTAACCCGCTTGCGCGCTATGTCGACGCCGCCGACGCCGCCGTCGCCGCCGCCGTGTACGGCGTCGGACGGCCGATGACCGCCACGGCCCTCCCACCCTTGCCGCCGCAGCCGTTCCGGCCCGGGGCGCGGCCCCACCGCCGCAGCGACCCGCGGCTCCAGCCATCGACCGGTGATGCCGCCGCCGCCGCCGCCGCCGCCGCCGCGGACGACGACGCCGCGGACGACGGATCGACGCCGGCGTTCGTCGCATGCGCCGCGCCACGGCTGTACCGCATCGAGATGGCGCTGCTGCAGCGCGCCGAGCCGTGGACGCCGGCGGCGCTCGCGCCGGCCGCGGCGCGCTATGCGGCTGTGCACGGTCCCCGCGACCGCGACGACGCCGGCATGGACGCGCCCGCCACAATGCCGCCGGCGCTCGCGATGGGCTTTATCGCGACGTACGACGGCGTGTTCCTGCGTACGGCGCATCCGACGGACCTGGACGTGGCGACGGCGCTCGGCGCGTTCGACCGGGCGGCGTTCCACGCGCGCATGCAGCGGCCGACGCCTGGCGACGTCCGGGTCCGCTTCACGCAGCTCGTCGTCGACGCCGGCATGACGGCCGTCGGGCAGATTGCCCCGGCCGACGCCGACGCCGACGCCGACGCCGACGCGGAGGCCGAGCAGACCCTGCGGACGCGGTGGGCGTCCCAGCTCGGTGTCACGACCGCGACCGCGGCCAGCGCCGCGTCGTCGTCGCCGCCGCCGCCGCCGCCGCTGCCGCTGCCGCCGCCCAGGACGACGGCCGTGCCGCGGCTCGGCCCGATCGCGACCACGCATCCGAGCGGCATCGGCCGCGGGATCCGCGGCTACGTCGGCCTGCGCCCCGGCCTCCCGCTCAAGGCGCTGGCGGCCGCCGACGCGCGCTACGCGCGGCTCCGGCAGCAGTCTCTCTTTGGGCGCCTCCTGCTGGGCCTCGCGTGCGTGCTGCTGCGGTGGCCACGGCGCGGTGGCGCGCGATGGCGGCAGCGGGCGTCGTCGTCGCCGCCGTCCCCTGCCGGTGCGGTCGCGGCCGCCACGGCCGCCGCCACTGCTGCCACCGCGTCCTCGTCGTGGCTGTCGTGGATGCAGTGGCCGGCGTGGCTGAGTGATGGGCTCGTGGTGGCGCACGGGTATGCGGTGGTGCTCTGGGTACCGCGGGTGCTGGTGTTCCGCGCGGACTTCAAGACGTGGGTCAGCTGGTTTGTACTCATTGCTATTGACGGCGTCGTGCTGGAACTCGGGATCTAGTCGGATTCCGCCAGCCGCTGCGCGGCGTTTCCCAACCCTTTCCCGTAAAAGTCATGTGCGACGATGTTTTCGTGGAGATGGATATGCATTGGCGGGGAAGGGGGTTACGAAGATGCGAAGATAGTTGATTACCCGAGCATGCTCCTCGGAGCTCGGCTGATGGCTGAGGTCATAGTTTCACGTGAAAAGAGGGATCAGCTTCCCGGTCTGAGGAGTCATCAGACAAGCGGTAAAGCGGTCTTTAACCCCGAGATCATCATGATCGTTGCCATCTTCCAGCCTCATCGGCGAAATGATCAGCTTCTGGTCTAGTCCGGGTACCAGCATGACGTCGATGAGGGCTAGCTCTTCATTCTTGATCCCCTACATCACGTAGACTACCAGTTCCCACGTGGGGTTCCGTCTACTCTTTGTTCTCCAGCAGCGAAGACATGGACAGGTTCAGGGAAGGGGCGTATGTTGTCCAGAAGACCGACATCACTCGCCATGTGTCTGGTGACCACCGTGTCAATTTACTTGGCTTTTCTGCCCTTCTCGTCGATTTTCGCAACTACCTCGTAGTTGCAGCCCGATGGCACGTCGGACCCATCCACACGTCGAACACGTGCTTTCTGATGGTACTCCTCGTAGGCTCGTTGGAACGCCCGGCGGAGTTCCATCGATATCTCGTTCCGTTTGTCACAGTCCACCATCTTGTGTCCCCTGGTGGCACAGAAGATGCACCCGCCTCTCAGGAACGATCGGCCGGATCGGCTTTCTTGGAGGTCGAGTGCTTGTCGTGCCCTCTCGCAAGAGCTACTTCTCTGTCATTGTCTGTAGGTAAGTCGTTTGCATAGTCGCGCAGTCGCTTGGCAAAGGAATCTGCACTGAGTTCTTTCTTCAGCACGTGCACGCATGAGGTGTCCTTGGAATTTTCCGCGATTTTGGAGACAGCCGCTCGAGTCTTGAGGATGACATTGGTTGCGACCCAATGATAGGTCGGGCATAGGCGCTCCATCTCAACGTACGTGTCATTCAGTCTGTTCAGGAAGGCATCAAGACTTTCCCCTTCAGCCATCCGGAGCGTCATGACGGCCTCCTGGCAGTCTTCGAAAAGTCTCTTCGGTCTCCTCACTGTCTTTGAGGAGTTGTTCCCAGAGTGTCACTGGGCAGAGATCCTTACCCACGTGGTAAGAGTAAAGCAGATTGTGCCAGATGGTTGCTCTAAAGATTTCTTTCAGTCGTGAGTTCCAGTGGGTACTAAACTGCTTCTAGTGTTCCTTACAGTCACTTTTTTCAGTCATTTCGTCGTCTTCAAGGATACCCAGATGCCCTTCTTGGATCATGATCTGCATCACAGCTTTCTTCCACTGCGGGAAGTTCGTGGCGCTGTCGGCCAGCTTGTCTTCTGCCTTGAAGACCTTTTCCAGTCGAACGGGATTGAACGGATGGAAGCCTCCGAAGACCTCCGATTCTCCGGTGATCTCTGATCTCTGAGAGGTTTGTCAATTAAGGGGGGCCCGGAGATTCCAAGTTACCTTCTACATGATATAAAAGAACTTCGTCCATTCGTATTCGCATCTTTCCATCTCACCTCTCTTCCTATTCCTGGAAGATGGATGAGGACGACCATGATGTCCTTCCTTCCTTGTATGGACGAAAAGGCGTATCAGCAGGTCTCCGTCTTGTTGCCAGGGTTACTTTCACAATGGCCGAGGATGAGCATCGATGAGATGGCTCTCGTTATCCCCTCGGGGGGATTGGCCTCGCCATTCTCCAGGGGACCTCGCCAGCAGGGGACCGCCAGCAGCGGACCGAGCTGCACGACGGTGCTGGGCCCATGGGCGGCGCCCACGAGCAAGCGCGCGGGCAGGCTAGGGCAGACTTTCGACCGTCCCGCCGAACCAGCGCATCACGTTGCCCTGGGGCCGCGCCTCGCGGCCGAAGGGCTCGAGCGGCGCGAGCGCCAGGCCGGTCCACGCGTGGCCATACTCGCGGCCGCGGGTGCGCGGCACGCTCGCCGGCGGCGCGTTCGCCGCCCCGTGCGGCGCGCCCGCAGCGCGCTCGCCGGACGGCGGGTACAGGATGTGGCCCAGGGCCCCCCACTTGGCCTGCCACGTGGCCTGGGTGACGGCCTCGTCGTGGATGCGCTGGCGCCAGATGCTGGCGTCATGGACCGTATTGGCGGCCGCCGCCGCCGCCGCCGCGGCGGCGGGATGGCGAGCGGCCGCGCCGGCAGCGGCGGCGGGCATGGTGGGGCAGGATCGGCGGTCGCGGCGGCAGCGAGGACGGCGTGAGGCGGAGGAAGCGGCGCGGCGCGGCGCGGAACGGCGTGCAGGCACAGGAACCGAGGCGCAGACGCAGGCGGCAGCAGCGCAAGGCCCGAGCGGAAGCGACAGCACGAAGCCGCGTGAGAGTAGCGCGTCGGCCGAGCGCGTCGGCAGCGTATACGGGAGCGGGGCTCCCGACATCGATGGGGCCGCGGCACCCATCCTCCATGGCCCTACCGCGATATATGCCGTTCCGGCATACGCGACGTCGATCGATGCCGATTCGCCGGGCGGACCCCTGGCGCGGCGTCGCCCCGACGGCCGCGTCTCCGACAACGGCCGGCCTTTTTCTCCCCCTTCTCCCACCTCGGGGTGCCGATCCCCCCGATCCGACCGGCGACCGGCGGCGGCGGCGACGGCGGCGGCGACGGCCCTGCTCGTGGTTTGTTGACGATGGGGCATTGCGTTGTGGAAGGGTGAGGCGAAGGCGGGAGAAGGAGAATAATCATCGACACGGATCGCCCTTCCCCCACGGCTGCCACGATCCAGTCGTCGCTGTCGCGGGTCGGGACGCCCCTGGCCGGGAAGGGCGATCCGTGTCGATGCGCGGCAGCAGCCGTGGCCCTGGCGCAGCCAGGGCGAGCCCGCCGCTTAGGCCGAACTGTCCTCGCCGTCGATCTCGAGATCGGGGCGCCATGGCCAGGCCTCGCCGGGCAGGTCGTCACTGACGCCCTGGCCGACGCCCTTGAGGTCATTCCGAGACGGCCCCGCGTCCAGCGAGGAGCCGCGACTGTCGAACTCGTCCGGCTGGAGTCCCGCGTGGGTGCCGACGGCCGCCGCCGCCGGTGGCACCGCGCCAGGGTGGTAACTCTGGCCACGGCTGTGGCGACGGGCGTGACTGTGACCCCGGCCGGAGCCCACCTGGTCGCTCCACTGCAAGAAGCGGCGCGAGGGGGTGCTCGGAAGGCCCGGGGTGTTCTGCTTGCCGCTCGACGTGAACGACCGGCGGCCGGTGGACGCCACGTTCAGGATGGTGGGATTGCCGGTGTATCCTTGTCGCCGGTAATGTTCCAAATGATCGGAGATCTCGTGCGAGGTCGCCGATTCAGCATCGATGCTGTGGCTGTTGTCGTTCCTGATGATCACAGGATGATTGCGCCTAATCGAGGCGGCGAGGATCACAGGGGGCGACGCGCCGGTGATGTGCGACTGCCGCGATTGCCGCGACTGCCGCGACTGCCGCGAGGACGGGCGGGGCCTCGACGGCGCGGCGTCCTCGAGCCCTGGCGATCGCCGCTGCGCGGAGGGCGACGGCGACGCCGGCTGCACGTGGACCGGACCCGAGGGCGGCGGCGGCGGCGACTCGTCCGAGATGTCATCTGGGCCGTCCGGATGATCCGGATTGGGCGGCCGCAAGCGCTGCAGTAAGCCGCGCACCGCGTGGGCGACGCCGCCCGCCCGGGGCCGCGCCGCCGCCGCGGGGGCTGACCCCTTTTCTTTGGCGCCGGCGCCCGTCTTGTCCGTGAACATGTAGCTGCCCGAGGGCCCCGTGATCGCGAGCTCGTTGATGATCTGAAGCACCAGCGCTTTCATCACGTCGTGCGGCGCGACGACGTCGTTGTCGCCGTTGGCGTCGGCGTTGGCGTCGGACGGCTTGATGCACGCGTCGAACGTGGGCGGCACGTCGCGGTCCAGCTGTTGTGTCACGCGCGTGCCGACCGGCTGCACCTTAGGCGGGGCCGGCACGACCAGGGAGGGCCTGGAGGGCATGCGCATTGCCAACGGGGAGCGACGTCCGGGACGGCGTCGCTGCGAGGGCGACCGCACCAGCGCCCGCGCCGGCGTCTGGGCTCGCCCACCGGCGCGCGCGTGCAGCTTCGCCGATCGGCCCCGCGCGCGCGGGGCATCCTCGCCGTCCGGACCATGGCGCTCGTCGCTGCTGGCGCCGTTCGAGCTCCCGCGGTCTTCCTCGAGCTCCGCGGCGCGCGCGCGGGCCTTCTGCATCGCCTGCTCCTCGCGCGACATCTCGCCGTCAAAGTTGTACCAGCGGAAGGACACGACGTGGCGTGTGATGGGGCCGCGCTCGTGCTCGTTGCTCTGCAGGTACCGATTGATCATGGCTTCGGTGAGAGTGCCCGCTTGCTCCTTCCCGTAAAACGTGACGTAGTCGGCAAACCGCTTGAAGGCCGCCGTCCGCCGCAGCGGGCGCCCCGCGAGATTGACGAGCTTCCGCAGCTTCCGGTTCTTGGCCTGGTTGAACAAGTTCATCGTGAGCTTCGCCGCGCGCTGCACGACGCGCTTCGGCCGCACCGAGGCCTGCCGGCTGACGGCGGACTTGAAGCTCCGCGTGCTGCGGCTGCTTTGCAGGCGGCTGTGCTGACTGCGCTGGCTATGCCGTCTCAGCCGGCTCTGCTGGCTGCCGCTGACATTGCCGGTGGCCCCGCTGCCACCGCTGCCCTTGCTCGTGGCGCTCACCCGGAGCCACAAGCGCGGCACGACCCGAAACGCCGCGGAGCGCGACGGATGGAGAATTTTGGACACGAAGGCCTGGGCGAAATGGAAGCAGTTGGCCGTGACGAGGTGGTAGTAGCGGCCGGCGGCGATGTCGCGGAACTGCGCCGAGAGCGCTGCGTTGTCCGTGAGCGTATCGCCCACGTACATCCACGTAAAGCCCTCCGCGAACCGCTCCTCCGTCATCGGGTAGTCGAGGTCGAAGACGCGCCGGTCGAAGTAGTGGGTCTCGGAGCGCTCGGACTCGCAGAACACGACGTCCTCGCCGGTGCACTCGCGCACCTCAAACGCCGCCGACAGCGTCGTCAGCAGCTCCGCGCCATTCCATGACGGCGGGCTGAACACCAGCACGGTCACATGGAAGGCGTAGTCGAGCGGACGGAACGGCACGTCGTCGCCGATCTGCGGCGGCCGGTACCAGTGTTCCTCCGCCAGCTGCTGGGACGTCAGCTTCTTGGGCGCGAGCGTCTTGATGAAGGGGTTGTCCAACGGCGTTGCATAGAGCACCACGCGGCGCCATGCCTGGAGCGGCACGTCGTCGCTACTCATCGAGCCCGAGGGGTCCGTGGCATCCGAGGCAGCGTCAGCGTCAGCGTCAGCGTCAGCATTGGCGACCTTGGCCTCGCGCTGGTGCGGCGCAGCCGCCGCCGGCGGCGCCGCGTCATACGCCGGTCCCGACGGACCGCCGATCGTGCGCGAGCCCGCGTAATAGGGCCCCTCGCTGGGCCGCGATGGAAACAGCGCCAGCGGCGGAATCAGCGTGCCGCGCGTGACGGGGAGCGCCTCCGCCTCCGCCTTCGGCTGGGTGCTCACCGATAGCACCGACGGAATCGATGGCAAGGGCGGAGGCCCGGCGTATGCGTCGATGCCGAGGGCCTGCAGGGTGAGCGTGCCGCCGGGCGGCGGCGGCGGCGGCGGCGACGGCGGCGGCGAGCCGGCATGTGAGCCGGCGGCGACGGCGAGATGGCGGCCGCCGCCGCCGCCGCTCAGCAGGACCAGCAGGACCAGCAGGACGAAGCGCACGGGAGCGCGAGAGAGCCGCGCCCGGGAACGGCAGCGGTGTCGGTCGCCGTCGCCGTCGCCGTCGCCGTCGCTGCGTGGCGCGGCCATTGCGGCTGGGTGACGGGCGGGCTCACGCCGGTGGTGTGAAGAAGGGAAAGCTAGAGGACGCCAGGGCCCACCCGCGCCGCCGGACAAACAACCGGCGATCGGTCGGAACGAACACACGTCGGGAACACGTCCGGAGAGGTCGATCCATCGGCGGAGTTGGCTCGGCAATCGAGCCATCCGGTCAAGACATCGACGAGCCGGCGCAAGGGACCGCGCAGAGGATGGTTGTGGTTCATGTTGGGGGTACATGTCGATGATGGCGATGATGGCCCAGGTCGACGGGCGACGTCGCCGATCGTGAACATCCCGTCGTCCTGAGGACACCTGGTCTGCTCAGACGATGACCGTCGTGAGCGTTCGGCCAAGACCGGCTGCGACGGCTGTGGCGCTGGGACGAGGTCCGTGGCGCAGAGTTCGCCGCCCCGGGAGGCGCCACGTTCGCCACAACGGCGCTGCGACGGCGTCGCTGCGGCGATGTCTGCCCCAACCGCCGAGTGCTGCCGCGCAAACGCCGCGCGTCCAAAGGCGATCGATCGCTCTGCGCGCGCGAAACACAGGTTTCCCCAGTGCGCCGATGGCCGCCCGTCGGGACGGCCGAGGATGAGAGGGAAGGCAGCACACCCCAAGCTCAAATTTATGGATACAGCTGACGACGGCGGATTGGGCGACGCCACCGCCTCCATCAGGCCCCCCCATTCGGGCGCCACCGAGATCAGAGCAACAGCCGCATCAGGAAAAAGACGAGCAGAAGCGCCACAAAGACCTGCAGCATCCCGCGGCGCCGCGAGCCCACAAAGGTATAGTACTTGAGGAGCTCCGAGTGGGCCTGGCGCGTGTTGGCCTCCGCGACAAAGACGTCCTGGTCGATGCGCATCACGACGTCGCGCTGGCCCGCCAGCAGCTGCGTGAAGTGCGTGTACAACTGCCCGAGCTCCGCAACCGCCGTCTCAAGCGCGTCGACGCCGCCCGCCCGCTGCCGACTGTACGCCGTCTGCGCGCCCTGCGCTTCCGACTCGAGCAGCAGCATCTGCTGCTCCTGCGCATAGCTCGTGCCCGCCGCAAAGTCAATCACGGTGGACGCCGTCGCGCCGCCGCCGCCGCCGTCGGCGTCGCCGCCGCCGTCGCCGGCCGCCGGTCCCTGCGGCAAGGGCAGGGTCTCGCCGACCCCGGGATGCCGCGTCCGGGTGCGCAGGCCGGCGTGGCCGCCGGGCGCCATCGAGGGCGTGTACAGCGGCACGTCGCTGGCCGGGGCGACGGCCGGCGCGGTCGACGGTAGCGGGCCGCCGGCCAACGCCGGGGGGCCCGCGACGGGCGCTGGCCACGACGGTATCGACGCCGGCGCCGCGGGGTCTGCGCCGGCGGCGGTGGCGGCGGTGGCGGCGCGCAGCGCGAGGGTGGCGCCCACGAGCCGCGCATGGCGCTGGCTGCAGGCGCCGGCGTGGCGCTGGAGCCCCGTGACGACGCTCGCGACGATCTCCCTGAGAGTCGCGTCGCTGGGCCCGCGGTGGTGGCCGTGGCGCGCGGCGGGGTCGGCGGCGGCGGCGGCCGACGCCGCGACGGCGGCGCTCAGCAGCAGCGGGCCGAGCTGCGTCAGCAGCGGCAGCAGCGTCTTGAGGCGCGCCGCCAGCGCCGCGAGCGTCTCGGCGGCGGCGGCGACGGCGGCGGGCGACGGCGTCGGCGGCGGCGGCTGGGCAACGCCGTCGCCCGCCGCGGCGTGGGCCGCCATAGCGGCCGAGAGCGCGGCGAAGGGGTCGTCGTCGTCGTCAGGCCGCGGCGCGGCGGACGGCGCCGCCGGCCGCGCGGGCGGGACCGGGACCGCGCAGGCGACGCGGAAGAGCTGCGCCTCGGCGTCGGCGAGCTGGAACGCGAGCTGGTGGGCACGGCCCCACGCGGCGGCGGCGCGCTGCGGCGGCGGCAGCGCCGCGAGCCGCGCCGGCGCGGCCGCGTGCGGCGCTTCGGCGAGGTGGCGGGCGCGGAGCACGGCGGCCGAGACGGCGGGCGCCGGCCGGCGCGGCGCGAGCGGGTCGGCGAGCGCCACGCAGCTCCAGAGCTCGGCGGTGCGGTTCTGCGCGACGGCGCGCGGCCGCCGCCACGCGGGGCCCGCGACAGGCCCGTGGCC
Source organism: Caulochytrium protostelioides (assembly GCA_003615045.1). Taxonomy (NCBI): domain Eukaryota; kingdom Fungi; phylum Chytridiomycota; class Caulochytriomycetes; order Caulochytriales; family Caulochytriaceae; genus Caulochytrium; species Caulochytrium protostelioides. The sequence continues at coordinate 6,100 of ML014323.1, read as the reverse complement.
GTGCGGGGCGGCTTGCCGGTCGACGGCGGCCGCCATCCTGCTGCGGCGGCGGTGGCGGCGGTAGCGGGAAGCACGCGTCGGACGCCGCCGCCCGTCACGCGCGCGGAAGGAACACGGAGGGCGCGGCCAGTGGCGCCGGGGTCTCCGACGGCGGCGACGGCGGGCGGCGACGGCGGGCGGCGACGGCGACGGCGGCAGCGACGGCGGCAGCGGCAGCGGCAGCGGCAGCGGCAGCGATGGCGGCAGCGGCAGCGGCAGCGGCAGCGGCAGCGGCAGGCGACGACCAAAGTCACGGGGAGCGCGCTGTGCGGCGACCGGCGCGGCGGGGTCGGCGGTGAGGGCACACGAGGGTCGCGCGAGCGGTGGCCCAAGCGAGCCGCCAGCTCGGCAGCCGCGCAGACGGCGGCCGGCCTGCGGCGGAACCCAAGGCACCCGGCCGTCGGCTCGCGGCGAGCGGTGTTGCTTCGGATCGCCGGATGATTCGGATTCTATAAGAAAGGACGCAGCAGCGCGCCGCAGCGACGATCCGCCGCGCCCGCGGGATGAGCGCCCGTGGGGTGGCGACGCGCGTGAAGGGAAGGACGAAGAGGGGGGCGGCGGCGGCGGCGGCCGCGAGAGCGGCAGCGGCGGCCGGTGGCGGCCGACGCCGGCCACACCGGGAGCTCAGCCACGGCGGCGTCGCTAGGGCGCCGGCGCCGCCGGCGCCGCCGTCGTGGAGGCCGCCGCGGACGCCGTGGCGCCGCCGGCGCCGGCGGTGGCGCCGTCCGGGTCGACCCAGACGGCGATGCCCGGCAGGTGGCGCATGCGCTGGTGGTCCGGCACGAGGGGGTCGTGCTCGCGGCCGACGACGATGGCGTAGACATGCGCGACGAGCCGCGGGAACGGGTCCAGCAGGTGGCGCGCGAGGCCGTCGGGCTGGTGCGTGCCGAGCCGCGCCTGCGTGAGGCGGTGGCCCTGGTGCCCGTGGTGGAGTAGGTTGCGCAGCGCCCGCAGGAGGTCCGTCACGCGGAACGGATCGTACTGCCGGAAGCGGCCCAGGTCCTGCCTCAGCACCGGATCCAGCCGCGCGCACCACCCGAGGGGCGGCAGACGGGCCGCCACGGGCGCTGGCGACAGCGAGGGCGCCGGCGAGGGCGCTGGCGAGGGCGCCGGCGAGGGCGCCGGCACCGGCAGCGACCACGACGGCACGGGCGCCGCCGCATCCAGGAGGAGGTCGGGCTTCTCGATGGCACGCAGCACGGCGGCCGTCTTGCGCGGCGTCCAGTCGACGGGCGGGTGCTCGAGCACGTCGCTGACGGACGCGAGGAAGTGGAGCTGGCGGTGCCAACTCCAGAAGGCGATGTGCGCGGCGACGCGCGCCGCCGACGGCCGCTCGGCCGGGTCGGCCGCCACCATCGCCGCGATCAGCGAGCGCAGCGTCGCCGCCCGCGACGGCGACAGCCCCGCGCCGCCGTCGCCGTCGCTGCCGCCGCCGCTGCCCGCCACCAGCGCACCGAGACGGAACCGGCCGCGCAGGATCGCGCGCTCCCGCTGCGCCCACGACGTCGCGGGACTCCCGAACGGGTGCGAGCCCGTGAGGAAGTAGTAGCCGATGCAGCCGAGACTGAACACGTCCATCGCGCGCGTGAGCCGCGGCCGCCGCGCGAGCCCCCCGGCGGCGTCGGCGGCGGCGGGGTCCTTGGCGGCGCCACGCGCATCGCTGCGCAGCACGTCCCGCACGTCCGCCGCCACCAGATGCAGCCGCAGGACTTCGGGCGCCCGCCACCCGCGGCTGCCGGCGCCGGCGGCCAGACCCGCACCGCTGCTGCTGCTGCCGCCGGTGCGAGCGACGACGGCGCCGCGGCCCCCGGCGGCGGCGGGCGTCGTGGTGACGAGCGACGCGCCGCCGAGACTGGCCGAGACATCGTCGACGATGCGGCACAGCCCGAAATCACTGATCTTGACGGTCGGCGCATCGCCCGGCCGCCGCGGCGGCTGCAGCAGGATGTTGTGCGGCTTCAGGTCGCGGTGGACGGCGCCCATGCGGTGCAAGTGGGCCAGTCCCGACGCGACGTCGTGGAATGCCACCAGCGGATCGATCGTCCAGGCCGTCCAGGCCGGAAGCGGCGCCTCCGACGGCGACGGGATGGGCGACGACGCGGCCGCCGCCGCGAGATTGGCCGGCGCCGCAGGCGCCTCCCCATGGTAGCGCCACTGGAAGTAGGCCCACGCGGACGTGGCGCACTCCTCCAGCGCGATGTAGACAAAGTGCTGGGTGCGCTCGGTAAGGAGGTACCGCACGATGTTGGGGTGCCAGTCGACGGCCTGCAGCGCGGCGCACTCGTTGTCCGCGAGCACCGTGAACTCGGGCAGCAGTCGCTTCACAGCGACCGGGCGCCCGTGCAGACGACCCTTGAACACCACCGTGCCCAGCGAGCCCATCCCCAGGATCGTGTCGGTGATCGTGAGGGTCTGGGGTGCCGCAGGCGGCGGCGGCGTCGTCATCGACGGCGTCGTCATGCGGGCCGGAGACGGCGATCGCGACGGCTGCGGCGTGATCATCGCCGCGCTGGCGTCGGGCGCGGCCGGCGGCGCCGCCACGGCGTCAGGCACAAACGTCGTCACCTGGTCCCAGTTCACGGAGGCCGGTGAGGCGACCGACCTGTCGGCCGTCACCGTCGCTGCCGCCAGGGACGTGGACCGATCCGACAATGAACCGCGCGGTCGACCCGCGTCAGGGGCGGGAGACGGCGTCCGCGGCGCGTCCGCTCGCGTCGGTGGCGCCGGCATCGACGCACACGCCGCCGCCGGTGACGATGGCGACGAGGCCGCGTGCTCGGCCGCCGCTTCCGGGGCGTCAGATCCCGTGTCGATCAGCAGCGCCGCATTCTCGGCTCCGGGGGCGGTCGCCGCCGCCGTCGTCAACGGCACATCATCCGCATCCGCATCCGCATCCGCATCCGCATCCGCATCCGCATCCGCATCCGCATCCGCATCCGCATCCGCATCCGCATCCGCATCCGCATCCGCATCCGCATCCGCATCCGCATCCGCATCCGCATCCGCATCCGCATCCGCATCCGCACCCACCGTGGCGCCCACGTCCGCGTCAAAGTCGGCGACGTCGGCGGCGGCGAGCTGCGGCGAGCGCGGGCGCAGCCGCAGCCGCAGCCGCGGGCGCATCGGGTCGTCCAGCTGGGTCTCCCACACGCCGCGGTGGTAGTCAGCCGCGAGCTGTGACAGCAGCGTCATCGCATCCAGGGGCGGCGGTGCGTTGGCCGGGAGCGCTGTCCACGTGGCCCATTGGCGAGCGAGGCGGCGGCGCAGGCGGCTTCCGCGGCGGGCCCCCTCGCGGCGCAGCCACACGGCCGCGGCGCCCACGAGCGCGGCCACGAGCAGCAGCGCCGACAGCGACGGCGTCGCCCGTGGCGCGTCGCTGCGATCCCGCGAGAACGGGCCCGCGGCCCATCCCGCGAGCGCCGGCAGCGGGCGGCGCCCGCCGTCAACCACCACGCTACTGCTGACGGCAAGGTCCCCGGCGGCGGCCGCGGGAAGCCGCGGGATCGCGTGTGCCCATGACGGCGGCGCCGACGCCGCATGAGGCCAACCTCCACCACGGAGAGGCGGGAGGGCCGGCACGAGACGGTCAGCGACGGGGTCGACGGCGCCGTCGCCGGCCGCGGGGGCGTCATCCCAGGACGCCGCGCCCGGGCCCGCGGCAGGCACGGCGAGATCGGCCGTGAAGGGCGCCGCGTAGCCCGGACGGCGACGGTGGGCGCGGTAGCCAGCATACGGCGCGGGCCGCGCAACAAGCACCCGGTGGAACCCGTCGTCATCGATGGCGGCCGCCGCCGAGTCGCCGGCGGCTGCGGCATCGGCAGCATCGGCATCGGCAGCATCGAGAAGGCCATGAACGCGCGGCCGGTGGGGCGTGGCGTGGGTCGACAAACCGGGGGGATGGACCCAACCGTAGGTCCGCTCGGTGAAGAGATAGAGCGTGGCGCCGATATGGGCGAGCAGGCTGCGCCAGCCGTGACGTGCAGGATCCACGACCAGGCCGTCGGTGCCGCCCGGGTCGCCGTTCGTGAATGAAGCGGCATCGAGCGAGTGCTGCATCGTTAACTGGACCCGCTCGGGCGGCGCCAGCACATTGACCACCGGACTGTCGAACTGGAGCACAAACGTCGGCGACGGCCCTCGGGGCCATGGCGCGTGGACGGCATCAGGCCGCCCCGTGGGCGGCGCCGCCAGCAGGGTCAGATGCAGTTGGCCATTAGGCGACGGCGTGAAGCCAACATGCCACGGCGGGTGCGCCGCGTCCTCGTCGTCGTCGTCGCCGTTGCCGCTGCCGCTGTTGCCGTCAGCAGCAGCGGCGGCGGCATGGAGAGGGACCATGGCGACGCCCATGTCGAGCGGCTGTCCGCCGTCGTCATAGGACGCGGCCACGAGGGTGTACTGGCCATAGCGCACCTGCGCTTCGGGATGGCCGCGGGTGTCGGCGATATGGACGACGTACTCGCGCAGGCTCAGCAGATACGAGGCGCCGGGCTGGTGCTGCAGGCCGTGGCGGCCGCTGTAGGGCAGGACCGAGCCGCCGACGCCGCCGACGCCAGGATCACCCGAGACGGCGCCCGTGACAAGCGAGACGACTCGCGTCGACGTGGCGAGGCTGCCCGTGAGGACGCGGCGCAGCACGACGCGCTCATGCGGAGGGCCGCCATGCGCCGACGACACCGGCGCCGTCAGCGCCACAACGTCGGCGCCCTCGCCGAGCACCACGTCCTTGATGGACAGCCCGAGATCGCTGAGCACGCCGTCATAGAAGTAGAACAGCTTGCCGTGGCCGACGGGCTCCGGGATCCACAGGCACGGCGCGCCCGCCGCGTGCTCCACGGCGACCAGCGGCTGCGCCGCGGGCGCCGCAGGCGTGCTCCACAGCGGCGAGATGGGGATGAACGCCGCGGACGCCGTGGCCGCGCTGATCCGCTGGAGCGTCGGGAGCGGCACGGCATGCAGCCGGCCGTCGAGCGTGGACACGAGCAGGAGCCCGTCGTGCGCGGGCGCGGGCGCCGCCGCACACCGCCCGCCGACGAGCGCCACGGCCGTGGCCGCCACGATGAGGAGGGTCCACCAGACCCGGTGGACGCGCTGCCGTCGGCGGTGGCGCCGCCGGTGGCCCGGCGCCGCCGGCATGGCGACCCCGGGCGGCGGCCGACGTGCGCCGCCCACGCCAACGGCGTGGGGAAGTCGCGCTCGATCCGACAGCGGCGACAGCGGTGGCAGCGGCGGCAGCGCCCGCAACGGCCACGGCAACGGTAACGGCGAAACGAGGCGCGGAACACCACCGACGCCGGAAGCACAGGTCCGCCGACGCGAGCACCGGGCGCCGGCCGATCGTCAGGCGCCACGGCCGCTGCGCGACGCGACGCGACGCGACGCACCGTGGCCCCCGAGCAGCAGCAGCAGCACGCCAGCGCCCAGACGCATGAAACGAGACCCCCCATGAACGACCCCGCGCACGTGGCGGAGAAAGCCGTCGCGGCGAGGCGATCGCAGGCTCAGGCCGCTCGAGAGTGACGGCGACGGCGACACCCACAATGGCAGGGCGCTGCCATCCGCGTGTGGCGTCAGAGCAAAGCGCCACACCGACCCCGCAGGAGCAAAAAGGGGCGCCGGCGTCGAGCAAAAGAGTCAGATAAATCGATCCTGGCAGGGCTCGAACCTGCAATCCCCTGATCCGAAGTCAGATGCCTTATCCATTAGGCCACAGGACCGATGTTTTTTTTGTGTTCTGGGGATTCTACGCGACGGCTCTTCTTCTCATGATTTGTCCCGATCTTTGACGGCGCCTGGAGGAAAGGATGACTATGCATCTACACTATGTTAGTCTACTTTCTACTCCTCCCATCTCTCCTCTTTCCATTGTATTTTGATTTATCTCATTAGCTCTCATCCTCTTCGAGCTATTCATGTTTCCCCGTTTCCCTATGTTTCTGATCCCTTTTCCTTAAGTGACCACTTCAACGTGTCATTTTCCTCTCATCGTCCTAGTCACTCCATATGTTCTTGATGCAATCCTATGCAACTTTCCGCCCTCTTTCCATTGCCACCTTCCTCTCTT
>ML014322.1:0-29860 GCA_003615045.1 Caulochytrium protostelioides | reverse complement strand
TATCACGATCGACACCCGTGTGTTTCATGGCCTGCTGAAGGAACTCGAGCGGGTGGCCTGCAACGAGAAGACCTTCAAGGCCATGGCCATACAGCCGAAGATGACCTGTGTCAAGGCGTCGACGACCGTGTCGGGGCGTCTCAGCAACTCCCGCGAATTTTTCGATTGTGGGATGTCTCCAGATGCGCATACTTCTGAGAATGCATCCACTGCGATTCCAAGCGTGCGTTTCTTCACAAGATGGTTCCGCGAGAGGGCCTCATCGGGAGAACGATGCGCGAAGCAATTCCTGCAGTAGCCGTGGTGATGCTTTGTGCCGATAGAGTCGCACCCGGATGATAGGCAGCGAGGAAAAACTAAGTCTATTGCTGCCGCTGGCCTACCAGAACACTGCGCACACTAACTTGGGCGCGTGTCTATGGGCAACCCGAAAGTGCGACACTTCTTCAGCAGACAGGAGCATTTGCGGTTGACGATGTCCTCAGCTTCTGCTGGCCTGTCAGGACACCGCGCACACCAAGGGGGATGCGAGTCGGTCGGCAACCCAACGATGGACACTTCTTCAGTGGACATGAGCACTTGGGGCTGACGAGGTTCTTTGCTTCTGCCGGCTTGTCGGGACACCGCGCACACCAAGCGGGCCCCATGCCGGTGGGCCACCCGTACACGTGTCGCTTCTTCAGCGGACAGGTGCACTTGCCAGGCATCTTAGAGTGAATACGATTGGGAGAAGGAAGTAGCTGCGTTAATGTGCTAAGCCCTGCCGGGATCGCCAGTTCGTGGGCCGACCGGGTCAGACGGAGGAGGAGCGGAGTCGTCGTGGTCGTTGGCTGTTCGTCCGGGGGCGTGGCTTGGCCATCTAACATGTAAATGAAGAGGACCGAGAGATGGTGGTGACGAGGCCCAGGACGTCTAGGCGCTCAAGACTTCGGACTTCGTGGTCATGGCTGATGTCATATCCTCGCTAGCGGTGTTGTCCCTTGCTTGGCGGCGCTTGTTGCGCGGGCGGAACCTGGCCTGGTAAGGATGGTCTTTTTAGTGCAGCCCAGGTTGCGCCCCCGGAGCGATTTTCTCTGCGACACGTCGTGTCGCCGTATTTCCGTCACGGCGGCGTGGCACTAAACCGCTAACCCATGGGGGAGTCTGGATCTCGGCCCGGTAGTTAGACTTGGGCTCGAGGAGCGAAATCACCTCTGGGACTCCTATCACGTCAGGGTGTCAAGTGAGAGGGCATCGCTCCCGTGGCGGCCGGGATTACTGCGCCAGTCGTCGCTTTCGCCGGCGACGCCGGAAGCGTCGATGCGTTTCAGCCCAGCGTTTCACTGCCGACCAGCACGATACAGATGACCATCGGTCATCGGACGCTGGGAAACACCGAGGGGGCCACCCTGGACGTGAGATGGGCACTGTGTGATCACACAGGTATAGGAAGCATGGCAGAAACCGCTGAGCACGTTCGGATGAGATCCTGTGAGAAGGCTCACCAGCCGTGATGCTTCGGCTCCCTGGCCACGCCACTTGACGGACCGTTCGGCCTCCCATCACCATCCTGTGGTGATTGACCGCCGCCGCCGCCGAAGGCGAAGGCAACGTCCGGGGACCCCTGGGCAGCGGGGAAGGCACGCGCACCACGCACGGTGGCCCCTGGCGAGCGGATCATTCGTCGTGGGACCTCGCTGAAGCCCAATCCAGGCCAGCCGAAGCGTCCTGCCCGCGCGTCGGACCGAGACGGACCGAGCAGACGACGACCATGCCTCTGCTGTCTTGGCCGTGGGTGGCTGCATCATGCGCCAAGGGGTATGAGAACAACCTCGCAACGACGGTGGAGCCATCGCCGCAGGCAAGCAAGGGATCCAGGCGGGCCTGCGGCCTGCGCCGTGCCGCGAGGTGGCGCGACGTGGCGTGCGGGTGGAGCCGACCCCCGCGGCGCGCGACCACACAGCGCAGCACCGCGATGAGCGGCCGCACCACGCGCGGTTGTCCACACCGTCGCGGGACCGCCGACGACGGTGGCCAGACTCCGGCGCGGTGCCGGGCGGAGTCGCTCGGAGCGGAGTCGCGTCGCGTCGCATGGGGAGCGCGCCGATGTCTCAGAGAACGCATCCGCGGCGCGTTGGCGCGGTGGACGCCGCGGGGGTCTGGGGCGTCGTCAGAGCCGTGCGGTGCGGTGTCCGGCCGGTGCCGGTGCCGCTCCCGGTGCCGCTCCTGGTGCCGGCGCCGCCCGACGCGCGGCGTCGACGAACCGACGACGTGGAGAAACCGCGGGTCGGAGCCGCGGCCGGACGTGCGAGCCGCCGGGATGGCTTGGGGCAGGAGGAAGAGGGGGCCTGCGCCATGGGCCATGGGCTATGGGCCATGCGCCATGGGCCATCGCTGTCGGTGGGTCGCGCCGCTGGCCGGTCGTCGCCGCGGCGACGACCACGGCCGCGAGCAGCGCGCATGGCACGGCCCAGGATGGCCAGAGCAGCGCTGAAAAGAAACGTGCGCGCGCCTCGTTCGGGCCATGCCGGCAGCGGTCACCAAGGCCCATGCTCCGGCGCGGGACGGCCGACGAGGCAGAGAGCGCGTTTCATGGGGGTTGGGCCACCACGGCATCCCGTCGACGACCCACGACTCGTGTACTTCGCGTCGTACTCGGCAACACCCCCGCAGGATCCGCGATTCATCCTTGCTCCTTGATTCCCCTGCCCCCTATTCGTTCTCGTTGACGCGCTCGCTTCTTCAAGATGCTCTCCAAGACGCTCTTGACCTCCCTTCGGGTAAGCTTTTTCAGCGTGGGGCCTCAGCATTGATGGAACGGACCGGACGTCCATTGCAGGGGGAAGGTGCGCTTGGCAACGTCATGCTCATACTCACCGCATCCGACATGTTCTCGACGCGTCTCTCTCCGCCGCCGCGGTCGACGACGACGGGGTCATCGACGGGGTTGGCTCTGTTTCCTCGATGAACCCATCACGCGCTGGGTGCGGATGCCATTCTCTTCGTTTTTCGATCATGTAGGGGTCGGGTCGCGTCATGACCCCGCTCGGCCGCCGCGGCCTCGCGTCCATTACCGACGAGCACGTGCCGATGTCGAACTTGGAGAAGAACAAGTACATCAACTACAAGCGCATGGAAGACAACCTGAAAGTGGTTCGCGACCGTCTCAACCACCCGCTGAGCTTGGCCGAGAAGATCGTGTACGGCCACTTGGACAATGCCCGTGAGCAGGACCTCGTCCGCGGCAAGTCCTACCTCAAGCTCCGCCCCGACCGCGTGGCCTGCCAGGACGCTACCGCGCAGATGGCGTTGCTCCAGTTCGACGCCACCGGTCTCCCCGGTGTCGCCGTGCCGACCACCGTCCATTGCGACCACTTGATCGAGGCCCAGATCGAGGGTGTCAAGGACTTGGCCCGCGCAATCGATGCCAACAAGGAGGTCTACGACTTCCTGGCCACGTGCACCGCCAAGTACGACGTCGGCTTCTGGAAACCCGGCTCTGGTATCATCCACCAGATCGTGCTCGAGAACTACGCGTTCCCGGGTGGTCTGATGATCGGCACCGACTCGCACACCCCCAACGCCGGTGGTCTCGGCATGGTGGCCATCGGTGTCGGCGGCGCAGACGCCGTCGATGTCATGGCTGACATCCCCTGGGAGCTGAAGTGCCCGAACATCATCGGCATCAAGCTCACCGGCAAGATGAACGGCTGGACCTCCGCCAAGGACGTCATCCTGCGTGTTGCCGACATCCTCACCGTCAAGGGCGGTACGGGCGCCATTGTTGAGTACTTTGGCCCGGGTGTCGAGAGCATCTCCGCGACCGGCATGGGCACCATCTGCAACATGGGCGCCGAGATCGGCGCCACGACGTCGCTGTTCCCTTACAACCGCCGCATGGCGGACTACCTGAAGGCGACGAAGCGTGGCTACATTGCCGACTACGCCGACAAGTTCGCGTACAACCTGACCCCGGACGCCGGCGCCAAGTACGACCGCGTGATCGAGATCGACCTGAACACCCTCGAGCCCGCGCTCAACGGCCCGTTCACGCCGGACCTGCGCACCCCGATCTCGAAGCTCGGCGAGGTCGCCAAGGCCAAGTCGTGGCCCAACGAGATCAAGGTCGGTCTCATCGGCTCGTGCACGAACTCCTCCTACGAGGACATGTCGCGCGCCGCCGACCTGGTTCAGCAGGCCGTGGCCGCGGGCCTCCCGCTCAAGTCCAAGTTCCTCATCACGCCGGGCTCGGAGCAGATCCGCGCCACGATCGCACGCGACGGCTTCACCAAGACCTTTGAGGACGCCGGTGCCACCGTGCTCGCGAATGCGTGCGGCCCGTGCATTGGCCAGTGGGACCGCCAGGACATCAAGAAGGGCGAGAAGAACACCATCGTCACGTCGTACAACCGCAACTTCACCGGCCGCAACGACGCCAACCCGCAGACCCACTGCTTCGTCACCTCGCCGGAGCTCGTCACCGCCATGGCCTTCTCGGGCCGTCTCGACTTCAACCCCCTGACCGACACGATCCCGACCCCGTCCGGCGAGGCGTTCCAGTTCAAGCCCCCTGCGGGCCTGGACCTCCCCACCAAGGGCTACGACCCGGGCGTCAACACCTACCAGGCCCCGCCCGCCGACCGCTCCAAGGTCAACATTGTGATCGACCCCAAGTCCAAGCGCCTGCAGCTCCTCCACACCTTCAAGCCCTGGACCGGCAAGGACTTCCACGACATGCCCATCCTCATCAAGGCCAAGGGCAAGTGCACCACCGACCACATCTCCATGGCCGGCCCGTGGCTCAAGTTCCGCGGCCACCTCGACAACATCTCCAACAACATGCTGATCGGCGCCATCAACGCGGAGAACAACCAGGCCAACTCGGTCTACAACTGCATCACCGGCGAGTTCGGTGCCGTCCCGGACACCGCGCGTGCGTACAAGGCCAAGGGCCTCCCGTGGGTCGTGATCGCCGACGAGAACTACGGCGAGGGCTCCTCGCGTGAGCACGCCGCCCTCGAGGTCCGCCACCTCGGCGGCGTCGCCGTCATCACCAAGAGCTTCGCCCGCATCCACGAGACCAACCTCAAGAAGCAGGGGATGCTCCCGCTCACGTTCAAGAACGCCGCTGACTACGACCGCATCCAGCCCCGTGACAAGGTTTCCCTCATCGGCCTCACTGAGCTCAAGGAGGGCTCCACCGTCACCCTCCAGGTCAAGCCCGCCGCCGGCGGCGATGCCTTCGAGATCCCCCTCCAGCACACCTTCAACGAGGGCCAGATCGGTTGGTTCCAGGCCGGCTCCGCCCTCAACCTGATGGCCAAGTCGGCTGGCTCGGCCTAAATCGTGGTTGTCTCGGCCACTGATGCCTGCTTGCTGGGTGAGCGAATGCAATCATCTCACTGATGGAGCAGGGGCATGCTCTTAGGGGCGTGCCCGTGGATGCAGGCCTGTGTTGTTTTATCCTTCACCCCGTTTTCATCGTATCTCTCTCCTTCAATGGGACTGGTTTTTGCCGTATCAATGCGTTTCATGGGAAAATCATGGTGATCGGTTGCGCCGCGCCGACACGGCGCACCGTTCCGTAGCTGGGACTCAATCGTAGGCGTTAGCAGTTGGGCTTTTTGGCGTCTGCATGCGCACGGAAACGGGTGTTGTCGTCAGCCTTGGCGTCGTCAAAGGCTACTGGCAAAGGCGATCGGTGGACAGGACACCTGAGTCTCGATCCGTCCCTGTTGGCCTGTGCCACGGCCCGAGCATCCGGTGGCGAGCTGGGGGCTGGCTGCTCGAAAGAGGAGGGGCCCCCGGGCCCGCCACACGGCACGCTGACGGCGCGCCCAGCGGGAGCCAGCCTCCGCTAGGGACCTCGCGAGCTCCCGCCCTAAGTGGAACGTTCCACGTGAGCGCTGGGACCCGTCGTCGCCGCCGTCGCTGCGATGGCTTCTGCAACAGCTGCTGCTTCCGGGAGCATCCCTGGCCCCAGCCTCGGCGGGATGCATGGCTGGACGGCTTGAGCCGCCACGTTGTGGCACGTCGCCGCACCGCGGCGGCTACGGGACCATCCTTGTCTCAGTCGGCGGGGGGCGCCCCTTCAACTCCGACATGGTCGGCCAGCGTCCCAACTCCCCCAGCGTTTGTCGGCCGCGGCGCGCATATCGGGCTCTTGTTGGCGACAGACATGCCGAGCACACGTGGTCTGATAGGGTCTGGTCGCTGCGTGGCAAGACGCTCCCAACGGTTTCCGAAGACGTGTCCTCCTTCCTGCGCCTCCTCCTGCCCCCGCGATTTTCCCCCTTGTTTTCGGCGATCCGACGCGAGCCAGGATGGCCGACGCCGAGCACATCGCGCCGCTCGAGAAGCGAGCCTGCATCAGCGGCGATGAGCCGACCGTCGGTGCGGTGGTGCCGCCGTCGCCCGAGCACGGCGCCGACGGCGAGCAGAAAGACGAGCTGTACGAGAACCTGAACGCCGGCAACAGCGTCACGGAGGTCGAGTCACTGTGCATGCAGTGCGAGGAGCAGGGCATGACGCGCATCATGCTCACGCGCATCCCGCACTTCCGCGAAATTATCCTGATGGCGTTCGAGTGCCCGCACTGCGGCAACCGCAACAACGAAGTCCAGTCGGGCGCGTTGGTCTCGACGCAGGGCTCCCGCCAGAGCGTCCGAGTCACCACCAAGGCGGACCTGAACCGGCAGGTGGTCAAGAGCGAGAGCGCGACTGTGATCATCCCGGAGCTCGAGTTCGAAATCCCGCCGCTGACGCAGAAGGGCGTGCTGTCGACCATCGAGGGCGTCATCGAGACGGCGCGCACCCACCTCGCGGCGGGCCAGCCCGTCCGCAAGACGGCATGCCCGGAGGTCCACGACCAGCTGGAGGTCGTTCTCGGCAAACTCGCCGCGTTGAGCGAGACCCTCAACTTTACGTTTATCGTAGACGACCCCGCGGGCAACTCGTATGTGGAGAACCCGCACGCGCCCCTGCCGGACCCGCAGATGAGCCTGAGCTTTTACACGCGCACGCCGGCGCATAACGAGGCGCTCGGGCTCGCAGCCGACGACAACAACGCGATGGACGTGCTCGGGTTCATGGGCGCGTGCCCGAACTGCCAGGCGCCCTGCGAGACCAAAATGCATCCGACCGAGATCCCGCACTTCAAGGAGGTCATCATCATGGCGACGACATGCGAGGCCTGCGGGTTCAAGAACAACGAGATCAAGACGGGCGGCGCTATCGTCGACCACGGCACGCGCATCGAGCTGCGCATGACGGACGGCGACGACCTCTCGCGCGACATCCTCAAGAGCGAGACGTGCGCGCTCTCGATCCCCGAGCTCGAGCTCGAGGTCACGACGGGCACGCTCGGCGGGCGCTTCACGACGGTCGAGGGCCTGCTGCAGCAGGTCAAGGAGCAGCTCATCACGGGTACCGCGGCGCCCTTCCACCGCGGCGACTCGGCGGCGGCGGCGGCCGAGCTCGATCCGGAGCGCGAGGCTGCCTTCGCTCGTTTCGCGGCCAAGCTCGATCGCGCGCTGACGGTGAGCGAGCCGTACACGCTGGTCCTCGACGATCCGCTGAGCAACTCGTACCTGCAGAACCCGTATGCGCCGGACCCGGATCCCGCCATGACCATCACGACCTACGAACGCACCTTCGAGCAGAACGAGGCCTTTGGTCTCAACGATCTCGTGGTCTAATCGCTCGGTGCGGGAATGTCGATCGCTTCTCCCTCTCCGTTGCCGTACTTATTTATCTATATTGGCTCCGACCGCCCTGTTTTTTGCGATAATGGGACACACGACGCGGCCTCATTCGTCCCGTTCGTTTCCACGTCAGCGTCCGTCTGGCGTCACGCGAAGCACTAGCACCAGCCCCTATGCAGCGTTGCGCTGGTCGCTCGCTCGCGCCTGGGTGATTCGCCCAGGAGGAACCCGGCCAGGATGGGATGGGTACCGTGCCAGCGCGTCCTGCCTTCCCCTTGCCGAACGGCAGATGCTGGCCGAGCGGATGCGGCGTGCGTGGGAGGGGCACCGCCTCCCCCTCGGGCCCTCGGGCCCTTGGCCGGCGCGGAAATCTTCCGATCGGCGACTCCGACGCCGACTTCGACGCCGACGCCGACACCGACTCCGACTCCGACTCCGACTCCGACTCCAGCGTCGGAGATAAACGATGCGCTTGCGCGACGGGCGGCGTTTCGGAAGGCGCGCGGGACCCCACGGCCGCCGGCCGAGCCGCGGGGATCGGCGGCGGCGGCGGCGTCCGATGGCCGCTTCGCCGTCCTACGCGCGGCCACGGCGCACGCACGCGATCTCCGCTCGCGGGACGCCGCCCAGCGGGGCGTCCGACCGCGCGCCGGAGGGCCGGAGGGCCGTCGGATCGCGGGGCCAAGCCACCCGGCGGCGCGCCGTTGCTCGGCGACGCCGCCAGCCGTCCGCACGCGCCGACGGCGCCGCGCCGCGAAGGACCGCCGCGCCGGCGCCGTGGGACGGCCGTCCGCCGTGGGCTCTTGTCCCGTGCGCGCGCGCCAACCCGGCGGCGGATGGCGCGACCCGTCAAGGGATCGTCGCGGCGGCGGCGGCGGCGGCGGCGGCGGCGGCGGCGGCGGCGGCGGGCGGCGCCATCGCCCGTCGCTGCGCGGCCATCGGCGTCGAGGAAAAACAAAGGAAGGCGCTCGCGGTGGCCGTGCGCCGTGCGCCGCCGCCGCCGCCCGCCGCTTGTGCCACCCGCCCGTCCCCCCACCTCCGCGTTTTGGTGGCGGATCCTTGGCCGAGGCCCGAGGCGACGACGGCAGCACCCCCGCGGTGCGTGCCACCCGCGTGCCGCGCCGGCGTCGCCATCGTCTTATCACGGATATCCGATCGGCCGCGCGCGACGGCGGCAACCGGATCCGACCTTTATCCGGCGTCCACAGACCTTTCTCTGGCGGCACAGCCGCGCTCGTCGACGGCCTCATCCCCCTACCCGGACCGAGGATACTCGCCGTGCTGCCGTCGCCGCTCACCACGATCGCGACGACCGGCGCCCTGCGCGGATCGCGCTTCCTGGATCATGGCGACGCTGTTCTCCGGATGCTGTGCATCCTGCTATAACCACGCCGCGCTCGTGAACCACGTGTACCCGAAGCGCGCCAGCGACCCGGTCCCGCAGTCCAATGCGCTTTCGCTGCTCACCTTCTATGCCGCGAGCAAGCCCCAGAAACTCCCCAAGATCGGCCTGCGCATCGAGCAGCATGCCTGCCACGACATCGACCGCCAGCGACGCGGCCGCGTCCACGTCGCCTTCGCCATGCTCGACGCGCTCCTCAAGGCCTGCCCGGACCACAGCAGCCTGCTGGCCAAGTATGTCTTCCGGCTCGCGCTCCGCGTCCTCGCCGGGCCGGCCCACCCGCAGGCCCCACCGACGCTGACCCCGGCGACGTCCGCGGCTGCGGCGGCGGCCGCCGCCGCCGCCGCCGCTGCCGCCGCCGCCGCTACGACGGCGACGACGACGACGACGACGACGACCGTGACGACGGCCTCGGGATCCGAGAAGGCGGGCACGGCCGAGCAGCGCGCCATGCAGGCGGACGAGGAAGCCGATCTGGAGCTGCGGCTGCGCGCGACCAAGACGGTCCTGCTGGGCGCGCACCAGCGCCATGCGGAGCTGACGTTCGACAAGGAGTACGTGCGGCTCTACGTGCGCCTGATCGACGTCTTCAGCGGGATGGCGATGGCCTCGCCGCAGCCCGGGGACGCGCTGTATGCGGCGACGTCCAAGAGCCCGCAGGCCGCGCGTCTCGTGATGCTCCGCTGCGCCGGCATCCAGGCCCTCAAGAGCATCGTGCGCAACGTCAACATCCTCATGGATGCCCTGTTCCAGCCGCAGCTGCAGCGCTTGCTCATTGCAGTGCTCAGCAACATCCGGGAGCGCGCCGACCACGTCGAGTCGTTCTCGGTGCCGGCCGCCGCCGCCGCTCTGGTCGACCTCAGCTGGGCCGACGCGCGCCGGACCGACGGACCGCAGCCGCAGCTCATCATCACCAGCCGGCACCTCGAAGCAGCCGCGAGCACCGCGCTGGCCGAGCTGTTCGTCAACAGCAATGTCACGACCGGCCCGTGGCTGATCGCGGCCGTGCTGCACTTCTTTGACACGTGTCACGCCTGGCATGCGCCGCATCGCGTGATGACGGCCATGCGCACCATCTGCATGGCCCTCCACGTGCAGTACCGCTACATCCCGATCGCCGCCATCATCAAGCAGCTCGACGCGATCCCGGCCGGCGACTGGCTGGCGCGCATGACCTGCGTGGACGCGCTCAACTACCTGATCATCAACTCGGAGGACGCCATCGGCGTCGGGATTCTGGAGGTCCTCGATGCGCTGGTGGGCGAAAGCCAGCGCGTCCTCGCGCTGGATCCGCGCCGTGAGACCGACGGCAGCGCCGCAGCACCGCGTGGCGGCGGCGCCCCCACGGACGCCGACGGCGAGCTGCAGCGCCGCATGCTCGTCAAGATCATGCAGGCCATGGGCGCCCTCGGCTCCAATATGGTCTACATGGACCAGCTGAACGATGTCATCTCGTTCCTGGTCGATCAACTGCAGCTCCCGCCAGCCGGGCCCGCCTCGGCGACGACGCCGCAGTCTCTCCAGCGGCAGCGCATGTTCCTCGGCTGTCTCTACTATCTGACACACAACCGTCTCGCCGTCTACTCGGCCCTCGTCCACGCGCCCGAGCGCAGCCGCCTCTCCGTGGACGCCATGACCACGATGTCCTGCTTTGACAAAGCCACCTTGGTCCCCGTGCTGTCGCTCTTCCATGCGTCGGACGTCAGGCTGCGCCGCTTGCTCTTCCGCTTCCTCATGAATATCCTGCAGCTGGAGAGCATGGACGCCGAACCGCGGCCAGGGAACCAGCGCTCCGCCACGGGCCTGCTCGACCTGCCGCGCGCCGCCGCCCTGCCGCCCGTCGCGGCCCACCGCGCTAACGACCTCTACTCCATCCACTCGGGCGCCGTCAGCGGCGTCGCCGACCGCGACGCCGACGAGGAAGCGTTCCTCAACGAGTTGCGCCGCCGCTTGTTCCACTATACCTTCCAGGCCAGCAACGAGATGGAAGACTTCAGCATGATCGCCCATCTCTGCCGCATGCTCGTGGTCCGCGACGTCGCCCGCCGCCAAAGCGGGCTCGGCATGGGCCTCGGCCTGAGCTGGAGCGCGAGCGCCGGCGCCAGCCCCTACGGCGGCGGGGGGCTGCAGCCGAGCGCGTCCGGCAGCGGCAGCAGCCCCGTGGCGGGCGCCCTACCCAGCGGCAGCCTCGTGTCGCGGGACGGATGGACCTGTCTATCGTTGCCGTGGATCCTCGCCGTCGATACCCACCAAGCCACGCATGCGTTCGCCAACCCCTCGCAGCGCCGCGCCGTCGCGACCCTCGTCACGTGGTACCTCGAGCAGCATGTGGCGCCGACACTCGGGAGCGAGACGCTGCGCCACGAGACGCAGACCCTGGCCGCGGCCGAGCGCCAGCACCACCGCAGCTACCAGCCGGCGGCCTGCGGCTGGAACGCTGCGCCCGCCGACCCCGTCGATCCCGCCCTCACGCCCGTGTCCGCCGCCGCGGCCACCTTCGCGGCCGTCGAGGGCACCGCGTTCTTGGGCGCCACCGACGCCGACGGCCCTGGCGCCGCCGTGCTCACGCCGCACCTGCGCCAGCTCATCGGCGCCATGGCGCCCGCAGGCGAGCCCTTCCTGCCGGCCGACTCGCCCCGCGCCGCGACGCCGGGGCCGACGCCGGGCGGCACCGACCCGCTCGCGGGCCAGCCGATACCCTCGGTGCTTGTGCGGCCCTCGACGGCGTCGGGACCGGCCGCGCCGCTCGCGGTCGATGCGGTCGCGACGCCGGCGCATGGCGCGACAGCGACCGCCGCAGCGACCGCCGCCACGGATGACGCCGATGCCGTAAGCCATCCCCTCGGCGGCGGCGTGGGCGCCGTCGCGGCCGGCTACGGCGACCGCCCGAGCTCTCGGCCCGGCTCCGTGTTGCGGGGCACCGAGTCGCAGCAGAGTGTGCGCACGTCGGCGCCGAACCGCGACTCGGTGCACATCGCGGATCTGCGCAACGCGCTGTGCTCGCCGCCGTCGCCGCCGCCGATGCCGTCCGCCGGGCGGCTGAGCTTCGACGCCACGCCATCGCGCTTCGGTACAGGGAGCACCCGCGGCCCGCCGCCTGCGTTCGGGGGCCTCGCCGTGCCGACTGCAGGGACCGCCACGACCACCAGCACGGACGCCGCGCCGCCACTGAGCACGGGCATGATGGACACAGGGCTCGATGTTCATGCCTTGCTGGAAAACCTGACCCATACCTTCCAGCAAGTCCGCTCGACCATCCTCATCCCGCTGAGCGAGGTCGGCGGCCCGATGCACGCGCCGAGCAGCATCAAGTTTGCCGGCTCGGGGCGGGGCAGCGACGACGGCACGCCCGCTGATGTCGACGGCGAGGACGTGGACAGCGAGAGCGAGAGCGATAGCAGCTTCTGCAGCAGCGACAACGTGCGTCCCAACGGCGCCGTGGCGTCCGCCCCGGCGCATACCCACGTGGGTCCCACGCCGCCGCGCTTCTTCTCCGCTGAGCCGTCAGCGGCCGCAGGGTCCTCACCGGCCGCCGTCGTCACCACGTCCACCCCGAACTACGGTGGCAGCGGCGACGCTCACCACCTGACGACGCGGCGTTCGCCGTCGCCGTCGCTGCCCGCGGCCATCGTCACGACTCGGCCGGACGCGAGCCCGCCGCGCGGACGCGCCGCTCAGGCCGGTCGACCGGCCGACCCCCGCGGCACGCCGGACCCTTCAGGCACCCCCGGCGCCTGCGGGCAGCCGCTGACCTTGTCGACGTCCCTCGGCGCGCCGGCCGGCACCTCCTCGCTTCGTCTGGGCGTTCCCGTCGTGCTGTCCAAGCCCGACGCGGTCGCCGTCGGCGAGAACGCGCTCGGCGGCTCCGGCACGTCATGGCCGCCGGTGCAGCGCACGGGGGCTCCCGCCGCGGCTGCGGCGACGCGCGGCTCCGACGCGCAGGGCGTGAGCGGCGGGCCCGGCAGCAGCACGGGCGCCCCGGGACGCCGCAGCCACGCGGCCCACCACCGCAACCACTCCGAGCACGGCGAGCCGCCGCTCTCGGCCGTGCTGAGCTCCGAGGGCTACCGGCTGCGCGTGTCGCAGTCGTCGTCGCGGCTGTACAGCCTGACCACGGGGCCTGGCCGCGGCCCATCGTCAACAGGCGGCGGCGGCGGCAGCGCGACCGGCAGTGGCGCGACACCGTCGGGGTACACGACGACCGTACGCCGCCAGAACAGCATGTACAGCGCGTCGACGGCGGCGCTGATGGCCAATGCCGGGGGCGAGATGCGCAGCGCGCTCAGTATGGAAGGACCCTGGCGCAAAGAACCGTCGGTGCGCGGCTTCAATGGTTAAGCACAGACGCCGCCGGTGGTGGGATGACGGAGAAGCGCGCCTCCGAACGGATTCCTTTTCTTCTTTTTCATAGAGCATAGACTTCGTTGACCGACCAACCGACGACCACGATCGCGCTGGCCGTGACCGGTGCACAGAGTGCGAGTTCTGGTGCATGGATACGTGATTCTTTACAAGGGGGTGGGGAGGGGAAATGGGGACGCCAGGGCGGCCATCGAGGAGAGGATCATGGAGGTTCGCGCTCCAGTTCTTCATCCGCATAGATGGGCTTATTTTAATGTGTCGTGGACAATGGTTACTCGTCCGCATCCTGCTGCTTCAGCTTCTGGAGCTCGGCGGACTTGCGCTCACGCTCGGCAATTTTCATACGGCGCATGTGGTCATCATACTGGCACTTCATCCAGGTGAGACGCTCTTCTTCACACTTCCACGGCGCGTAGTTGTTCTTCTTCTGGCATTCCATGAGTGCCGGCAACAGGTGCGAGCAGTAGTCGCGCCAGTGCAGTGGAATCTGGTGCTTTTCCAACTCTTTCTCCGTAATGTACATGGCTGCAGGGACACAAGATAACAAAAACATCAAGGCATCGATGGTGAGCAACACATGTCCCTTTACAGGCTTCGCAGACGAGAGTGATGACGACAGCGGGCAGCCCGCCGATACATCAGGCCGCATCGAAGCATCGGATCACGTCGCTCATAGCGGGACTCGCGCAATGGCGGACTATAGGACGCAGCGGATGCAAGGACGGCCGATCGGCTCCGATGCCGAGACCGATGACTGCACGCTGACAAGCGGGCTGAGCGTGCCGCGACCACGGCAGCGGGTGGTCCCTAGCTCATTATACGATCCAAGCACGCGGTATCAGTAGGCCAGCAGCTAGGTCACGTCTCGCTGTGCTCGTGGCATCCCCGGCGTCCGCCGGTGCGAGGTGGGGTCCGTCGGCTGCCCGCCGTCACCGGTAAGGCCGAGGCCACCACAGCCGATCGAGCCCTATGCCGCTGGCTTGTGCTCTCGGCTCTCGCCGTGCATGCCGCTGATGCCACCAGAGCGTGGTCGCCACGGGCTGCTTCGGGGTGTACCGTCGCCCGGCGGACAGCGGGGCTTCCGCTGTCGTCGATGCGGTGAGCCACTTACGCGGCGGAGCCAGGCTCTCGTCCTTGCTAGTGTGACCCATCGTGGGAAGCAAAGAGCCGTCAGGTGCAAAAGAAACCGGGGGAGACCGAAACAGGCGCGTCGGCAGGTCGGGATGGGCAAGCGGTGTGCGCAGGTCAGCAGCGGTCAATCGAGAAGCACCGAGACGGCAGCACGGGTCAGCAGGGGGCGCAGGCACGGTCCGTCGCGTCAGGTATCACGCATTTGGGTGGTGGTAGGTCGACGCGTGATCCAGGCCACGCCGCCGCGTGGTCCATCCCATCTCCGGGCTGCTCACCAGGCGCGTTGTGAAGAGCCGCTCGTCGGCCAGGCTCGGGCGTATCGCCGATATCCTGGGCTTTCCATGCGACGAGGCTTAGCCGACGCTTTGGCGCTCAGTCGCCCCTTGGTGGGGAGCATAGTATCGGCATTGGCGGCGGCGGCGGCGGCGGCACCGGCTCCAAGAGGGATGCCCCGCCTCATCGGAGGGGTGACCGCCCTTCCACCTCGTTGGTGGCACGGTGCCGCGCGACAAGCGAGCAGCACATGCCGGGGCCGCTCCCCACCCGCTGCGTCAAGGCCACGTCCTCGCCCAAAGATCTGGGCATCATCATTTTAGAGAGCAGCTCGACGCTATGCCGAATGACCACGAAGACCGATGTCTTGGTATGTTCCATCCCCTACCCTCGCATGACATGCTGGAGCCTCCCGCAGGCGTTCCAGCTTTATGACCGGTATGCTTTTTATGACGTCCCCTAAGTACCACCAGGTTACGAGCATCCTCAACCGTATGCAACACTCGTGTTCCGGAGACGGCATGCCGCAAAGCAATGCATCGGACCCCTCATCCAGATATGCGGCTGGGTCCTGATGCGGCCCTCAGACGATTCTTGTGTGCCCGGCTTATCGAAAAGAGAGCGTGAGAGGAAATGTTGCGCAGACAAGAGAATCGCGACCAAGGCGTCAAAACCACATGGTCACGACGCGTTAACGCGGGCACCGCAGACCATTCAAGATGGCTGCAGCGCCGCGCCCCTCGCGTCCAGCGCTACCATTCACGCCGCATCCCGTCATGGGACGCGACCCGTATGGATCGGAGTTTGATGTCGGGCACAGGTGAGCACCGATCGGCTACGGCTTGATTCCAGCCTTCCGCCAGCGCGCAACGGAGCGTGCCAGCCCTAGGGCGGTGCGCTCCAGCGCAGCCGGGCAGGAGGCCGTCGCGGAATCGCGCGAGTATGAGGCGCGCGTCAGCCCCGAGGAGCGAGCGCGTGATCCTGCATACCGCGCACCAAGCAATGATCGGCAATTTGACAAAGTACCCAGAAGGATCAATATGGTGTTGTTGGGAGTGAGAGATCGAGCGTCAGACGTGCTTGTTGAAGTCACGAGCCACCGGTAAGGTAGGAATCCGTGAGATTGAACCGACACGTGTGGCGCTCGGTATTTTCAAAAGAGGAAAATGAAGATGAAGACGAAGGGAGAAAGCGAGAGGAAGCGCGTCAGCACGTAACGCACTGCGTGGCATGGGGACAACGAAGCGGATGGTGCAACGCGAGGAGGGGAAGGTCGCGGCGCATATGGAAGCGTCCATATGCAGTGATAGCACGCCGTTCGACGTCTAGGTACTGCAATATGTCTGCTTCAAGTTCCGAGTCAAGTCGACCTACGGTGGAGCCACCCGTATGGTCCATACCGATATCATCGACATTCACGGCCAGCACACGACGGCGGATGCTGTCCCCCGGCATGGTCATGCGGTGGCCTTGGGGCGTCGGAGTCCACCTCGTCGGGCTTGGACCCCGCTCTCCGCGCTCAGCCCAGCCGGAGCAGGTCGCGTCCTCGTCCTCAAGCGCTTGCTGCGCCACTGCACGCCTCTCTCACCTGCGGCGACGTGGAGGTGATCCCACCCAGGTTCTGATCGCTCTGCCACTACGGCGTCGGCTCGCGCGCATCAGACCGACTAGCATCCTGTCAATCTCTTGAGACAGACGGAATGGTGATCGCGGTAGATGATCCAGCGAATGTGTGATGACACCCATGGATGAACGGGTTGGCCTCGATGTGATGATGTGATGACACCCATCAGACCCCTGTCTGTCGACCATCACCACGCGGTCGTGACCTCATACCTCATACCGATCGTTTTCCCCGCAGCCCCCCGCGCTGCCCCATGATCGACGCCATGCTTGCGACCGAGACGCCGACGCCGACGAATGCGACCATTACGGCCGCCGGCGCGGCCGCCCAGAAGCCACGCTGCTGCGCCGCCGAGCCGCCGAGCCGACCCGTGAACGCCGTCAACCGCGGCATCGTGCCGCCGGCGCTGCCGGGCACGGCGGCCACGGCGCTCGGTGACCTGCCGCCGCCCCAGGCGCGGCCCTCGGCGTCCCAGGACCTGCCAACGTCGGCCAAGCCGGCGGCGTCGCGCCCGGCGGCACCCGACGCCGCCCACCCGAATCCGCTGACGATTGCGGCGTTTCCCGAGACGCTGAGAGCGCAGCGGCACACCTGCGAGGACTGCTCGACGCCGGGCGTCTGGCTGGCGGCGTCGGAGCTGGCGGCGTTGGTCCGGCACGTGCAGGGCTGGCAGGCGCAGCGTGTGCGCGTGAGCCGCGACTGGGCCGCCGGGTTCGAACTCTACGTGGGCGGCGGCGCCACGGCCGCCGAGTACGCCGACCTCGTGAAGCATGTCCGCAGCGCGTACAGCGATCTAGCGATGCGCGTTGTCCAAGCCACCCGGCTTCTGAATGGCGAGAACGCGGCTGCCATCTGCCAGCATGCTCATGGGCATGCCCACGACGACGACAACGACCACGTGCACAGCAACCACCACGGCGACGCGGCGCAGGCTGGGGCTCATGATACGGATCAGGATCAGCCAACGTCTGTTCGTCCGACGGTCGAGGCCGCGAACGAGCCCCCATCAGCGGTCCCATCCGCGGTTGCAGCGACGACGATGAACCATACGGAGGTGCTGCGATTGGTCGGTGCGACGCGCGCCGTGCGTGACGCGTGCCTTGCCATTCAGACGCAGGAGAAAGCGAAGCTGGATGCCATGGCGCATTTCCAGATCCATGCGGTAAGTTCTCGATGCGCCCTTCGCGGCTGATCGCGCCGCCTCAGGCATGGTATATCCTAGTACGGTATCCTGGCTCTCCGGTCGAGCGAGAGCGTCGCGACAAACGAGGCTCACCCAAACTGCTTTCTGTTTTTTGACATTCTGCATGATGGATCCGCGGGCCTAAATAACATTGCGGTAGATCGATGCCCTGTTCTATCAGCCGGTCGAGGGCGATGACACGCCCACCGGGCTCTCGGAACCGGGCCGCGAGGTCAACCGCCTCGAAAAGGAAATCACGCGTCTCGAGCATGCGATCCAAGAGCACGTGGCATCCCTGCAAGCCGAACTAATTGATCTCGTCGAATAACACTTGATTTCTATAATTCATGAGCCGGCTCATCATAGACGTCTTCCATCGACTTGCTAACGACGGCGACGCGCGGCTGTCCTCTCATCCGCCTCCCTCTCATCCATCTTTCTCTCTATGCAGCTACTGCAGATACGCATCAAGCCGCGGCGGCTCTCGAGGCATTTGGGGGTTCCGTATCTGCGGCCGGAGGCGCAGAATTTGCAGGACGCCCGCCACCAGGATTATCGGGCCGTGGCCGGGGGCCCTGCAAGCTGTCGATCTGGGCCTGGAGTTCCTCGACGCGCTTCGTCAGCATGGCGAGCTGGTCTGTAGTGTCGGCGCGTCGATTCGAGTTTTTACGGGCCGTCCGCCACGTCTCGCCCAGGATCGTGAGACCCGCGACGCCGAAGATGATGGACTCGGAGAGGAAATTGGCGCCCATCTCGACGGCCTTGGCCTCGTTGAGGGGGCGGACCGCCGTACGGTCGTAGTCTAGAAACCGCATCTTGAGGTGGTGCTCGGTGCGGTGCATGCGCTGCGCCAGTCCGACGCAGAAGCTCTTGAACGCGGGCCGATTCTGCACCGAAGTCCGTTTGTTTTTCATAACGCATTTCATAACGCATTTATCCCGCAGCGAGCCAGCACGAGTGAGTCGCGAGCGTAAAGAGGCATCCTAATGATCCTCCCATCGCTGAATCAAATCGCGCTATCAATCAGCGCCATCAATCAGCGAGGCGCTTCATGGCGAGCGAACTTACCGTCGCTTGATTTTTGATGACTTTGGCCACGGGCTTGGCCAGCGTTTTGATCAGCAACGCGCCGATCTTGAAGCTCGCCTATGATGCGCCATCATCGGCACAGGCGTGATGGCCACGTCCACCGGGACCAGTCAGCCGCCACCGTGGCATGCAGGCATCGCAGAAGCACCAAACAGCGATCGGGTACATATGAGCACCTTTAATACACACCGTACGTCCTCGATGAGAGGTGAGAAGCAAAGCACTATCGCCGCCCCACCAGGGGGGCAGAAAACGCGGAGTTGCTCGAAAGGTCCTGCCAATCATCGCGAGCCGCCTGGCCACTTACCATCCTGCGTCACTCGGCTCGTCGAAAGAGGGGGGAGCGGAATCAGTGAACGCTTGGAGCGGTAATCCTCAGAATTCTTCAGGAATCGTGAAGGAAGCACCGTGCGTGCTATCGCTTAGTGGGGCGATATCGGGCGTTTGTCCCGAGGAGGCCGGACCATCGCAAGCGGAACCACAACGCAGCGTGCCGGTTCAGAGCGAGAAGTATCGAGCTGGCAAGGACGGGTCGATATGGTATGGAAGTGAATGCAAAAGAAAAAAATTAAGAGTAACGATCGATTCTCCTCCTCAATGTGGCCCATCATCTTGCCTTTTTCATGGCTCTGACTGCGGGTATGGTTGACGACATCGTGACAAGCGGTGTCAGGACGATCGGTACATGAAGCGGCCGCCGATCCATCTTCATTGCCGACGGCGGAGGGAGGGCTCACACCAACGAAAATGGACCCCCGCTGCGCCGGCACGCGACCGGCAAGACTCGCAAAACCCTCGCCGGTGGCGTAGTCGCCGTCATCCCAGCCTGCTCCCCGCTCCGCCGACGCGGCAACCTCATGAGGCATGAGGTGGAACCTTGGCTATTGGCAAGATAAAATAGAGCCCGAACCGAACCGTGGCCTGAACGCCGCCCTGGCCATCCAACGCTGCCTGGCCTGCGTCCGGCATGCTGAGCTGCGTCACGGAGCAGAGCCGCGTGTAGACGATCTTGGGGGACGGGATGGTGGTGTCCGCAAGGGAGCGACCTATATATTCTTTAAAGCAATATACAGGCTAGCAGATATCTTCATACTCATCGACCTCGCCGTGATCGGTGCGGTCGGCATGGGGGTCGGCCTGGGGTGGCCGAGGGGATTCCGAGGCGCCGGGGCCGTGGCCGTGGCCGCTACCGGCAGGCCGGGCCGTCGGTCCCGCGGCGGATTCGGCCGTCTCGCCGTCGGCCATCACGAGCACGGCAGCCGAGGCCGAGGCGGCCGCGACGAAGGCGGCCGCGGGCATCTGGGACGCCGCGTGGGACGCCGCGTGGGACGGCGTGTGGGACGGCGAGGGCGACTGCGAGGAGGCCTGGGAGGGTGCGGCCTGCAGCTGTGCATACGACGGTGCGGGCGACTGCGACTGCGACTGTGAGTGCGAGTGCGATGGCGACGGCGAGTGCGACGGCAGCGGGTGGTGCGCGGGCGCCGGCGACGGCGACGGCATGCGGGCGGCGATGTTCTGCTTGATCTCGTTCTGGAGGGCAAGTAGGAAGGTACCGCGGGCCTTCAGGGCGTCGCGGCCCTCAAAGCGGAGCAGGAACGTCGTGACGCAGGCGGCGGCGGCGGCGGCCGAGGCGGCGGCGGCGACGTCGAGCTCCGCCTCGGAGGCGTCGGCGAGCGGAATCACGGGCGGTGGCGGAATCGGGACCGCCGGGTGCGTCACGGACACCAGGCCCGGCGGCAGGCGCCGCGGGTCATGGGTCACACGTAGCATCGGCGCCTCGGGCGTGCCGGCCTCAACGACCGTCAGCTCGAGCAGGTCCATCCAGCGCATGAACTTGTAGCGCGGCGGGCCGCCGGGGACGCTGCCGCCGGTCGCGGAGGAAGGCGAGGCGAGCGAGCTGCCGCTGGAGCCCGAGTGGCCGGTCCCAATCAAGCGGAATCCGCCACCGCCTGAGGGAATCAACGTGGTCAGCATCAGCAGATCAGAGCACAGAAAGACGTGGTGGTGGGTATCCTTCTTGCTGATCTTGGCGGGCTTGATGAGGGTGCCCGTCCCGCCGGGTGGGTCCTTGTCCTCCAGAACCACGCAGTCGAGGCCCATGATCAGCCGCCGCTTGTGCGTAATGAGCACGGGCGGGCAGTTCTTGGTCGCTTCGTAGGCCTCGAAGAGGCCCGTCGCCTCCTCTTCCTTGCGCTTCATCGCGTTGACCTCGGACGCCAAGCGGGTCATGGCCTCCCACGCGCCCGTGAGTGCCGCAAAGTCGCGGTGTGAGGGGGGCGTATGCTTCAGCAGATCTTTCAGAATGAGGTGATACCGCGCGGTGCGCTGGACCGGCAGAATCATAAGATCCATCAGGCTCTGGCGGCCGGTGGCCTCACGCCGCGCCTTGGAGGTGTCCTTCAGAAAGTCGCGGTAGTCGCTGTTGTGGGCGAGCTCGAACTTCATGGCTTTCTTGGACATGGCATACGCGTCAATGAACCCCGTATAGGTCCTGATGAACTGGGCGGTCGCGTCAAGAAAAAGGGCGCCCGGGTCACGGACGTGAGCGACAGCGTGCGCCGGCGGCGGTGTCCACCCAGGCGTCATGGCCGCATACATGCTGTCCGTCATCGACGCGGCACAAACCTCTTCCAATTGAGGCAAAAAGGCGGTATGAATCTGGTAGACTTCCTCGATGCCGGAAAAGATCAAGCCCGCGGCCGTTTCGGAAATGACATGGGCGTCCAGCATCGGCTGGCGGAACGCGTGCAAGATGACGTGCAGGTGGCGCACGTAATTGCGCTCGGTCTCGAGCAGGGTCTGGAGAATATGAGAGCGGGCCTCGGCGTCCGGGTCGGCCGGGGCAGCGTCATGGCCGCTGGATGCCGGGTACACGATCGACGACGTCGTGGAGGTCCATGCGTCCTGCGGCAGCGATCCGGAGACGGCGTCCATGAGGTGTGGCAGAAGCAGGGTGACCATCACGTCGGGTGTATAGAGTGGCGTGCGCAGCAGCGGCGGCGTCGCCGGTGCGGTCCCCGCGGCAAGCAAGGCGGCGGCAGGCGAGTGGGCCGGCGCACTCGAGAGATGGAGGCTTGCGGCGCTCCCAGCTGTCGCAGACGGCGGCGACGGCTTCTGGGACGGCGCGGACGCGAGCGATCCCGAATGGGACTGGCTCCGGGGGAATGTGCGGGCAAGCAGCCCGTTCGGATGCAGCAGCGGGTGGCCCTGCTCGGTCCAGACCGGCAAGGAGGCGAGGACGCCACTGGACTTGCCGGCCGCCGCCGCGTGGTACGCATGGGCGGGCCCGGACGCCGACCGCGCGGTCGTGGTGGTCGACCGAGACGCGGGGCTCGAGTGCGTGCCGAGGCCGGTGCTCGCCAGCGAGGCCGTCATGGACGAGGCGGGCGAGGCCATGGTGGAGCCGGAGCTGAGGCTACTGCTGGCGCCCGCATTCGTACTCGCGCCCGTGGCCGAGGCTGGGACCGAGGCCGAGGGCGTGCCGCTGCCGCCGGCGCTCGTGCCGTTCGAGGCGTTGGTCGCCGTGGTCGCGCCGGCATTCGCAGAAGCGCTCGCGTGGGCGTTGGCAGCGGCGGCGGGCATCCTGGCCGCAACGCTCATGACGCCGCCGGGCGGATGGGAGGAGGCCATGCCACCCGGCGCGGGCGCGAGCCCGACGATGGCAACGACGGCGGGGCACGGCGATGGAGGAGGGCCGTGCAGGACCCTGCGCCACGACACGTGCCGCACGGGCGGTAAGCTTCGGTTGCCGGCCGCTCGGTCGTGTCCTCACGCACGGTTGCGACGCGTGGGCCCTGGCGGTGGTGCGGGGACACGGTCGCCGGCGAGAGGACACCGCACCGCGGCGCGGAAAGCGCCCGAGTCTGGATCCGTGCTCGCGTCGGAGTTCCGGGTCGGCCCTCGTCCGGCGAGGCGGTCAGCGGCGGTCAGCGGCGGCGTGCAGACGGCGTCGCCGGCCAAGGGCCCATGCCTGAGTCAGCAGGCCGACGATCCGAGTCGCCACCGCACGCGTGGGTGGGCCGATGGACCCGCCGGCGTCGGCGTCGCGGTCGCCGACCAGGGCTGGGCCACTCGGAGGCGATGAGCGACCCGGCGCCGCTGAGCGCGCGATGGAATCGGTGAGGCTCGAGACCGCTGGATGCGGGCCGACGGGTCGATGGCGGGAATCCGGGAAGGGGGTGGATGGCCGCTGAGCGTGGGACCGACCCTCGGTGATCACCGGCTGGCGGGCGCGTGCGGGCGCGTCGACGGCGGCTGGTTCGAAGGCCCCGCGGGTGGGAGAGCCGTGCTGGATATGGAGGATGTGGCACTGTGGCGATCTTGGGCGCCGTCTATCGACAGATAACAACAAGGGGGCGCGCGACGTCCGCAGGGAGCTTCAGCGGCGGATAGCTGAGAAGCCAACGGTCGATGGGGGGCGATCGGCCCGGGGATCGGCCGAGCGGCAGAATGTCGGGGGGGTGATGTGCAGCAGGGTCAGGAGATCGGGATCCAAATAGCGGTGCTCGCGTCAGCTTGTCTCTGGAGGCATGCTGCGCAGGGGAGGAGGGTGTGGGTGCTGGGGTTGGAGCCCGTCAGTCACAGCCCACTCACCTCAAGGGCACAGCACGTGAAGATGTGAAGGGATCGGCAGCCCGAGCAACAAGTCTTCACCCGCGGCGAGACCGGGCGGCGGCGGCGGCGGCGGGGCAGCGGCGACGGCGGCGGCGGCGGCGGCGACGGCGGCGGGCGCGACGGGCGGCGGCCTCACCCGCGCACACGCGAAAAGGCCGCAAAGCGAGACAACGCACGGCCACAACCAAGACAATGCGGCGGACCACCGGCGGGAGGATGACGCCGGCAATGCCGCGATGCAGCGTTCGCTGGACGGAGGATGACGGACGACGGGCGGGATACCGCGGGCGAGCATGGTCGTGGTCGTGGTCCTACCCGAGCCGAGAGCGCTCGGCCTCCGCACCGCCGCCTGTCGGTCCGAACGGGCGGGCCGTTGCACGGACGCGAGCGGGCGTCGACGCGGCCCTCACGCGCCCCCGCCACGGCCCGTTCCCGCCGCCATGACGATTCGGTAGCTCGCGAATGTCATCATCCACCATGGCCATCGTTACGGCTCCGACGACCGCTACGGTCAGGGGCCACGGCCACGCAGGTCGTGCGCGTCCGCCCCGTGCGCGTGCGGCCCATGGGTCAATGCCATGGCCGGGCCGGGCCGAGCCGTGTCCTGCGATCTGGACGCCTTTCGCAACCCACCTCACGGCGCCGTTTAATGGACTTTGGGCCGTTTCTTTTTCGGCTGGCGGCGTTCAGGCGTGCGCTGCGCACCGCCTGCACGCACTGCCCGCGGCGCAGCATCGCGCACCATGAAAATTTAAATGTAAGAAATGTAAGAAAATGGCGCCTTGCAGCCGGTTCTGTCGGCGGTTGCCCCCCGAAACCCCAAATTTAAATGGAAACGGCGAAAACGCGACGCGGACGAGGACGCGCTGGTCCGAGACCACCCACATGGGGGACGATCGCCTCGGCCGTCGTTTCTCGAGCACCCATCGCATGCCCCGACCCCATGCCCAGACCCCATGCTCCGACCGAGACAGCCAAAAATAGTCGCCACAGCATTCCAGGGTCGCCTGGGGCGGGCTCGGGCCGTGGCGTGGCGTGGCATGGCATGGCATGACGAGGCGCGACGCGGCGCGGCGCAGGGCCCCACGGCACAGCGGGGGCTCTCTGTTCAGTGGGTCGTCCGGATTGGCATGGGCCCGGCATCGCCGGATAGCCTGGGATGCGCGTGTCGTGGTGGCGGAGGCTGCCCACCGACGCCATGCCGCCGCTGCATGCCCCTGGGGGAGCGCACCTCCCCGCCGTGGGCCGTGGCCGCCCGCATGACCCATCGCCCAGGCGCGCGAGACGCAGGCGCCCGCATCTGGTTCCGCATCACGGCGGTCGGCCAACGCGTGGCGGTCCACATGGCGATCATGGCCACGATGTGGCGGCGCCACGGTCGGAAAGATCCCCAGGCCCGGCGCCGAGGCGTTTTTTGATTTGATTTGATAGGTTGCTGGTGGAGCCATGCGCCGTTTGCCGTAGTCCAGCCGGGGGGGAGAGGATCGATGCCGATTCGAACCACGACCTGGACAAGGCAACGGCGGATGCCGCAGCGTCGCTCAGTCCCGCTGCCATCCGCTCGTCGCCGTCGAGGCCGCCGAGGCCGCCGAGGCCGCCGAGTGTCCCACGATGCCCATGGCGCTTGATCAACGGGTCGCGACGCCAGGTGAGCGCCGCCTGACGCCACATTCTCATTAGGACCTCGCCGTCGACCAGGATCGCTGCCGCAGAGACGCTATGAGGCCGCGCCTTCCGGCAGCCGTCTCGCGGTCCCCCGAAGGTGTGTGGGCTGGCCGCGGTGACCCGGCGGCCCTCTCCCAGCGCGATGGACTCGGGCCCAGGGGGGCGGCACGACGGCGCGTCGCAAGGATGGCGAGCGCGGCGCGAGAGCGCGGCCGCCGTCCTCCCCGCCGTCCCGGTCCTTGTTCTCGTTCTCGTTCTCGTTGTCCGCCGCTTCGCGGTGGTCTCCCTCGCCGGGCGGCTGCCGCCCTGCGCCGTGCGGCACCGCGCTGTGCCCAGTGGCGACCGTCCAGCGCCGCGACGCGCGAGACCGGCCAGCCGCAAGTGGTGAAGGGAAAGCGCGCCGCGGCGGGCGAGCGCCCCTCCACCGACGGGGAGACGAGGCAGAGCGTCACGAGCCGACGGGGGGAGCAGCCCGAAGAGGTCGCGCCGCGCCGCCGCCGCCGCCGCCGCCGCCGCCGCCGCCGCCGCCGCCGCCGTTGATGCGGACGCGGCGCGGCCCGCCTCCGACCGGCCTCCCGGCATGCACGGCCACCTTCGCCGGGCCAAGGCCGCGCCCGCCGTCCTGCGACGCGCTGCCTGGGTCCGTGGGCGCGCCTCCGGCGGGGGCCCAGGCAGGCCTCGCCACGCTCCGTCCCGCTCCCGGGAACGCATGCCGTACGGTCGCCGTCGACGCGTCGTGCCGGCCGCCAGGGCGGCGAGCAGCACCATGACCCGGGGTGGCGCGGCGGCGGCGGGCGGCCGCGGCGGGCGGCGGCGGGCGGCGGCGGGCGGCCGCGGCGGGCGGCAAGAACCCGCGGGCCATGCAACGCTCCCCCGCCGCCGCGCGAAGGGGCCGCCGACGCGCCCTATAAAAGCGCCACCCGGGCAGCGCGGCTCCTCCCACGCCGCCGACACCGGCATATGATGACCGCGCTTTGAGCAGGATGACGCACGGAGCGACGGCAGACCGCGGCGACGTGTGACAGACCTCTTCCCGCTTGGGGAGGTGGATGATGCTGGCCACCACGCACATTCTCGCCAACCCGACCCTCTCCCCTCGCGTTTCCATCACACACGGCACCATGAGCAAACTCAAGCTGTCGAACATGCCCTCAGGGGTAAGTTGATTGATGCATCTCGCCGCATCCACCCATTAAGTGGGCCACCGATCATTGATGCATCATCATGCTTGTTTCATGTGTTTTCGTGACGGCTGCGACATGCCGGCATACCTGCTGCATGGATGCAGTGTCGCGTTGACTCGGTCGCCACATGGCCCGTAACGAAGAGGACCTTCGAGCATCATCACTCACCGCTGTTGTTGATGTATGGACTTGGTTTTCCGCTTGGTTTTTTTGTTATTTTTGCTTCTAGGTTTACCCCCTGGCTGCTGTTATGGGCGCTTTCATCTGCGGTGTGACCTGGTACGGCTTCCGTTTGGCCCGTGGCCCGGATGTTGTGTGGTCTCGCAAGTAAGTTTTCAACTATGGTCTCGGTGCTTGCTCGCGACAGTGGGGTTTGGCGACGGCAGGTGGCGACGCGTGTGCGTCTCCCAAGGATGTTCATTGTATGACACAAATGGGAATCTCTCCTATGGTCTGCGATATCCTATAAGGAATCGACGGATACAGTGAGGAGAACGTCTTTAGTAGTTCTGATGGGCATACCCATACCCGCGCCACTTGCTGCCTATCCCCCCTCGCCGCCGACGGCATCGCCAATGATACGTTGTCGACCCATTCTGGTCCCCGTATGGCATTCGTGAACTCACCCCCGCCTCTGCATGACTACCTCTGCTGCATTACTAGAACGAACCCGTACCCGTGGCTGTCGATCCAGCCCAACATGACCACCAAGATCTACGACCCTCACGGCGACTTTGAGAAGTCTTGGTCGCGCTAAGGCGGCCGCTTCTCCGGCGTGCGCACGGGGCCTTTGTTGCGGCCGACGCCTGGGCTGTCTCGGCCTGGCTGCCTGTGCCGTTGGTCGAACCGAACGCGATCGACTCGACTACCCATCCTCCGACCCATCTCGAGGCGTGGTTCAGTCCGCGTTTCCTTCCACATCCACGCCGCCTCACACGCCGGCATCCAGCCTGCCCGCCACCGCCGCCACGCGATGTGACATCACCTCGCTCCCCGCGAAGTTTTCACTCGTGTTCCCATCCCTATTCTTTTCTTCCAGTGTGCAATTTTACATTTTCTTTTTTCGTTCCAACCATCGGGAGTGCCCTCTTCTGAGCCCTTTGAGCCTTCATTCTCCAGGTCTCCAAGAAGCCCTGACATTGCTAATGTACGTGACATGGTCGTAGTTGACGCAGATCACGTTATTTGCGTCGACTTAGTTGATGAGCGGTGTCGATGGAACGCTTGACCTTTCTGGTCGTAGAGCGGGCGGTGGACGCCGCAGCATCGGGAGGAAAGCGATACCCGCCAATGTTCCTATGTTGGTGATTTTGAAGCTCGTCGGAAAGAAAACACCCAGCATCACGGTCTAGGAGTACCCTGCCATGAGTCTTTGTGATAGGAACCACCTTCCAAGATCGGCTCGTCAACCATGATGGCGTCGCCCCTGTGAGTGCTGAATGCCCCTCACTGCTGACCTCCGGGGAGTGATGACCTTTTCGCCTTCACACCCCTCCTTGCGGCTTGCACTGCGGCTTGCCATGGCTCATCAGCTGCGGTGATTGGGTCGGTCGTGGGGGATAGCTTGGGCCGCGTAAAGGCGTAACGTGGTGCATGGGGTGCATACCTTGCCGTCAAAGAATCCGCTTCACGCAACCTTGATCTTGCTCTCGCTCATCATGAGACCACATGAGAACATCTTCTCGTTTTCCGCAAATGGTATTCCTCACATTCTCACATGAACAGTCGCCACCTGGTGCGCTTTCCAAAACAGCGACTGATCCGCATCAGAACGTGGTCAGTACGTCGGTGACGCATGGGTGGTCAACCGGCGAATTCCTGTCCTCTTCCACCTTACGGAACTCGTCAGCGAGTGATGACAGTCATAACACAATGGAGTGTACACTACAGACGCACGACCATTACCCTCCAAACATCGTTCTGATGGCCGATGTGGCATTGTTTATCTGATTTACAGATATATTAGTGTGCGGGACAAGTCGACACGATCGCCATACCCACCATGGGGATCCCCCAAAGCGGCAGGTCGCATTCGATTTATCTATCGCCGGATGCGCTTGCCGACCAGGGGCTGCAGTGCGGCTTGCCCCACGATGCAGTGCGGCACGCACTGTCTGTCTGACCAGTGAGGCCAGGCAGCGTCGGATATTCAACGCGGCACTGAGGTCGTGCATCACAAACTCGCAGTTGGCGGTGGTATCACACCACAGCAAATCTCGGACCACGGTCGCGCCGGCGTTGCGCCCGCGTTACCCTTTTTTCAGGACCACGATCGTCTTGGCATACACCCGGGTCGTGCGCACCTCGTCCACCGGCGTCGGCTCAGTCGGGTGGGCGCGCGTCTTGGACCCGGGGGACGTGGGAACAACCGTCGTGTCCCGGATTTGCACATCTGTCACGAACCGTTGGGTCTCGGCGTGCAGTTGGGTCGTCCGGAACTCGTCGACCAAGACGGTACGGAAACGCTGGGCGCACGCCTGCTAATAAGTCGCTTGATCGTTACTAAATCTAAATTTAATCCTATCCGCTAAGACACCTTTTAGAATCCTTTAAGGCTCCTCACTGACCATCCATATTGTTCTATTTTGCAAGCGGGTGACTCTTCCTTGTCGAAAGTCTAGTATTTGTAGACGTAACCATTAAACCAGTTTTAAAAGACATTTATATAACATTGATAGTACCCTGTAGCCCTATTACTCATCCTGTCTTTCGAGATATGAATGGCAACATCATACGATGTCCGACTCTACACCGATCGAAATCGAGCCTTTGCGCGATATATAGTGCACTGTTGACTAACCTACGGCTTTGTCCTAAAAATCAATCAGGAGCAACAGTGATCTTGTCTCGCGAAGATCGGACAGGATGGGGAGGCACGCTTGTAGAATGACAGCGATCGACGTCATAGCACGTACGGACAGCAGCCCATGAGACGTCAAGCTTTTGAAGGATATCAACATGAGGAAAATGTTTAGTATACGTGCCATAGCGCTCTCTGCTGCTAGCATGGGCATGCGCTGACGCCTTCCGGACTTTAGCAAGGAGCTGTCGCGCCCACCTGGGATAATTACGAGCTGACGGTCGACTCCCCATCCGGGGAAAAGTACGACCACGGGCAAACTCCACATAGAGACTCGCGAGAGGCTCGCGAACCGAGCACTAATTTACAGTCCCAGCGGAGTTTATGCGCTTCCTGGCCGGGACGTGTGCGTCGCTTGGACTACACTCCATCCATTCCATAACATATAAACATCAGATCTAATTGAACCCGCTGAGCTGGCGATGCAGTATCGGTAAATCAAATAGAATCAAATGACCGAAAACCAGAATTGGGGCCAGGTTGAATGTTATGTGATGCTGTTAAGTGAACCTACCGCGTCAAAAGGTTGAGAAACTTTAAAAAAAAGTTCTGTGAACAGAGTGGGATTCGAACCCACGCCTCTTACGAGAGTACGACCTGAACGTACCGCCTTAGACCAACTCGGCCATCTGTCCAGTTTTTTGTTGTTTTATGACTTGGCACGAAGATGAAGTAGAGAATAGGGATGTATTCGATGATGTATATGGAGAGGGTAGTAAGGAAGAGTGGACTTGGTGTGTATGTGTTCATATGTATGTGAGTCGGAGGGGGGATGGTACGGAATCAGGGGG
>ML014321.1:0-30011 GCA_003615045.1 Caulochytrium protostelioides | reverse complement strand
GAACCCGCCGCGGCAGGCTCCGCGGCAGGCTCCGCAGCAGGCTCGGCGGCGCCCGCGCCCGCCGGCAGCGCTCTGATGCCGCGGACGGCGGCGGCGACGGCGGCGCCGCGGGTCCCGGCGGCCCGCGCGGCGCCCGCGCGGCGCGCTACGAAGCCCTCCGTGGGGCTGCGCGAGCGCAAGACAATGGCGGGGGGCGCGCGGGCCACCAGCGCCACGACAACGGCACGCGCCCATGAGGCGACCGCCGCGGTGGACGCCGCGCTGCTGGCCGCCGAGACGAGCGTGCCGCTGCGGTTCGCGTCGAAATTTGTGCTCTTGTAGTGACTTTGTTTCGCTCGAGGGGGATGAGGCGTCCTTCTCCGGCGTTGGGCTCCGGCGCAGACCGACTCTATATATAAAAAAAAAGTGAATTCAAACATGGTGGTATTTTTTGGAAGGAAATAGAAAGTGTTTATTGTTGCAGCATCAAGCGATCATCGTTTCAGCAACCATGTGTATCGCAGACATGCTGCCGACGCCGTCGCCGAGCGGAGCTGGGCTGAGCTGAGCATGTTTACGAGTGGATGGGCTTGTCGTAGGCGGCCATGCAGGCTTCCTTGAACGCCTCCGACAGGGTCGGGTGGGCGTGGCACGTGCGCGCCACGTCCTCGGCGGACGCGCCGTACTCCATGGCCAGCACAGCCTCGGCGACGAGCTCGCCAGCGTTGGGGCCCATCAGGTGCGCGCCGAGGATGCGGTCCGTCTTCTTGTCGGTGATAATCTTAATCTTGCCCTCGTAGTCGTCGACAGTCTTGGCGCGCGAGTTGGCCGCGAAGTTGAAGGAGCCGACGTTGTACGCGATGCCGGCGGCCTTGACCTCCTGCTCGGTCTTGCCGACCCACGCGACCTCAGGCCACGTGTAGATCACCGACGGGATCGCGTCGTAGTTGACGTGGCCGTGGCCAGACGCGATGATCTCGACGGCCGCAATGCCCTCCTCCTCGGCCTTGTGGGCCAGCATGGGCCCCGCGATCACGTCGCCGATGGCGTAGATGTGCTGGTGGCCCTTCACGCGGAAGTGGTCGTCGACCTCGATGCGGCCGCGCTTGTCGACCGAGATGCTGGCGGACTCGAGGCCGATGTCCTTGGACACCGGCGCGCGGCCGATCGAGAGCAGCGCGACATCGAAGGTCAGGGTCTCCTTCTTGCCGGACTTGACGTTCTCGACCTCGACGACGACCTTGTCGTCCTTCTTCTCGCAGGTCAGCAGCTTCGTGCCCAGCTTGAACTTGAAGCCCTGCTTCGCGAGCGTGCGCTGGAACGCCTTCGCCATGTCGACGTCCATGCCCGCGCCGACCGCGTCCAGGTACTCGACCACAGTCACCTCGGCGCCGAGGCGGTTCCACACCGAGCCGAGCTCGAGACCGATCACGCCGCCGCCGATCACGAGCAGCTTCTCGGGGATCTTCTCGAGCGTGAGCGCGCCCGTCGACGACACGATCTGCTTCTCGTCGACGGTGACGCCGGTGAAGTTGGCGACCTCCGAGCCGGTCGCGAGGATGATGTTCTTGGCGGTGACGGTCTGCGTCTCGCCGTTCTCGCTCGCGACGCTGATGCTGTTCGGCGAGGTCAGCTTGCCCCAGCCCTTGATGTAGGTCGTCTTGTTCTTCTTGAAAAGCATCTCGATGCCGCCCGTCAGGCTCGTCACGGACGCGTCCTTCTGCGCCATCATCTGCGCCAGGTTGACCTTGACCTCGCCGGTCTCGATGCCGCGCTTGGCGAACGAGTGTTTCGCCTCGTGGAAGAGGTGCGAGTTGTGGAGCAGCGACTTCGACGGGATGCACCCGACGTTCAGGCACGTGCCGCCGAGCTTGCCGCGGCCTTCGATGCACGCCGTCTTCAGGCCCAGCTGCGAGGCCTTGATGGCCGCGACGTAGCCGCCGGGGCCGCCGCCGACCACCACGACATCGTATTCGGCGTCCTTGGCGGCCGTCGCGAGGCCGCGTGCAAACACCGACATCGACATCGCCGAGCGGGACATGGCCGCCGCCATCATGGGACGGTAGGCCTGCATATCAAGAAATCGGCAGAACAGAAAGAAAAAAATCGTGGACCACGAGGAAGGGGGGGTGAGTGGCACGTGCTGGGGTGCTACCCGGGCTGCATAGCGGGATCCTCGACAGAACACTGCATCGACCCGGGCCGATCATCCAGATCTCCCCTCCGTCCGTATGAGAGGGCGCCATCACGAGGGGCTCGGGCCGGCAGAAGCGGCGCAGCAAGCGGGCGCGTGCAGAGACCCCACGCTCACGATGCGCGTATGGCATCGCATCGCCACGGGTGACGGCGCAGACGACGAGTCAACCTGATGAAGCGGGACAGCGACGGCGTATCAGGCGCCGGGCCCATACCGCCTACGAGCGCCCATACGCCGCGCTGCTCTCGGCCATGCGCCGCCATCCTGCGCTTGCGGCATATCGTCGGACACGCCGGCGGAAGCGGCGTCTTGCGCCAGAGGCGGCGCGCGGGTCCTCTCGCCCGCTGTTTCTCCAGCGCTCTGCAGCCGGCGGCACGGGACCGCATGCAGCGGCCGGACCGGACGCGTCGCCGGGGAACGGGTCGCAACGTACCTGGACGCGCTGAATCATCATCCTGAGAAAGGGCGTGGAGGTGGAGGAACGCGGGGAAATGGAAGCGTCGGGTTGCGGCGACGAAGGATGGAGTGCTCGGAGAGAGCCACGCGTCGGTGGATCCGCCAACGGCCTGCCGCAGGGAGACCGTGCTATCGCCTCGACGCCGGCGGTGCTCGGGTGCGTAGCCACTCACGCGACCCATCAGGTCGGCCGATTGCGATTGTAGGCAGGCCGCGTCACCCGGTCCTGGTATGCGGACCGCCCGCGCTTCCCCACCCAGCCCCGCGGTCGCCGTGGCCGGAGGCCCTTCGATGGGGCGGACGTCGGCCCGCTCCACGACCGGACGGGCTTGGCTGGGGTCGCTCTCCCTTGTTGCTGGCGATGGGCGGTCGGCCTCGGTCGGCGCCTCGGCCCGCCACGGCGTCCTCCGACCCGGCGAGCACGAGCCGCAGTGGCCACGACACGATGTGTGCCGACCCCTGGTGGGCCCACGCGAGGCCACGAGACGCGCCGTCGCGCATCGGACCTCCGAGCTGCCAGACCCCCGATCCATCGGCCGTCGTCCATCCCTCGGCTCACTGATTCCGCGGCATGGCCGGGCCTCGTGGGTATGACCGTTGCATGGCAGGCACCTGACAGGGCCTGGCATCGCTTCTCGAGACTTTGTGCAGCATCGTCACTGGACCAGGGGCACGGTGCATGGGATCTGGCGCACGCCGAGGCGTCCGCGCCAGCCAACGTCGCACCGTGGTGCTCGATCGGAGCACCCGGGCGAGAGAGCCGATCATGAGGGAGAGGACGTCGCGGCGGGCGGCGGCAGCGGCGAACCCTCGATGGCGCCTGCCGCCCAGACTTGCCGGATAAACGCCGATCGCTGCGCCTGCAGTCGCTGCGCGCCGACGGCCTGCAGGGCGCGACCGTGTCGAAGCGACGGTGCGGAGGCGGCGAGGAGCGCCTGGACCCACGGCCAGACGGCCGCGTTGGCCGCCCCAACCCTCTGGAGCAGCTGCAGGAGCTGCTCAATGCCAGGGAGGACCGCACTCGGCGCCGACCCATGCTCCTCCTCGGCCTCGCTGGATGCCTGATCAGCCGCCGCATCACGTGCGCCTTCGGGCAGCACCGCCGCATGGATCAGACCGTACAGGCGCAGGTAGTCGGGCAAGTAGGCCTGCTGCGCGGCGGCCGCAAGTTGCGCCACGGGCGCGGCCGTGGCCGCCGCCTCCGACGCCTCCTCCAACGGCGGCGGCGGCGGCGGCGGCGGCGGCGGCGGCGGCGGCGGCGGCGAGCACGCGGGCAGCAGCGGCTCCAGCAGCAGCCGTTCCAGCCACGCGCAGGCCTCGCCCGCCGATCGCGATGACCCCTCAACGCGGCCCAACACGTCGCACGTCGTCAGATCCGTCCGGCCACACGCGGCCTGGTGCATGCGGACGGCGGCGCGGCGGAACCCGAGCCGCGCGGCGACACACGCCATCTCGGGCGCGAGATGCCACGCGAGCGCCGCGTCCGGCCCTTGCGCGGCGTCGTCCAGCGCGAGCGCCGGCGCGTCCCAGGACGCCATCCGGGACCGCCACGCCGCAAGGAACGGCGCCGCCCGCAGCACGGACGCCGAGCAGGCGGCGAGGACGCGCAGCAGCCGCATCCGCAGCGGCGCCTCGCAGGACCACGTGGCATGCGCCACGCCATCGACGATCGCATCGACGACGCCGTCGCGCGTCTCGCGGCGGCGGCGCCGCTCCGCTGTCGCCTGATGATGCTGCGCCGCCAGCGTCGCCAGAAAGGCGGCGTAGGTCTGGCCCGCGTCGCGCAGGGGCCGCGCGCGGTACCGTTGCCCACAGGTCGCGGGCATCGCCGCGAGTCGCGCCATGAGCACCGCGGCCAGCGTCATGGCGGGATCAGGATGCGTGCGCGCACGCACATCGGCCAGAGCCGGAAACTCCGCCGCAGACGCGGGATCCTCCATGGCCCTGGCGGAATGATCGCCCGGCTGGAGCACCGTCACGGCCTGGCCAAGCCACTCGGCGCACCACGCGTCCGGGTCGGCCAGGGCGGCGGCGTCGACGCGGCGACACCACGCCGCGCCATCCTCGAACGGCCGCCACAGCACGAACGCGCGGATCTGGTCGGCGAGCCAACGCTCGTGGGCGGCCAGGCCGGGTTCTCGCGAGAAGAGCACCGCCACGGCGGCGAGGAGGTCGAACCACGGCGCGTGCAGCGACGCCTCGAGCGCCGCGGGCCGACACGCAGCCATGACGTGGAGGACGGCCTCGGTCGCGCGGAATCGGCTGAACCGCTGGTGGTCCGTCAGGCGCCACGGGATGCTGGGCAGTGCCGCCACCGCCGCCGGCCAGTCCCCGGGCAGCACGACGGCCAAGCAGCACTTAGAGAGTGTCCACAGGAAGAGCGTGGCGGCTTCCCGCCACGTGGCCGGTTCCAGCAGCACGTGGCGGGGCATGTGCCACATCAGGTGCAGCGCCACGGTGTGCATCCCGTGCGAGGTCAGCCAGCGCGCCACGGTCTGGACCACGCGGGGCGGCCACGCCAGGCGGCCCCAGAACACGCTCTGGTCAAAGAGCGCTTGGTGGGCATGCGCGAGGCCCTTGGCGGCGAGCACGCTCACCGCATACAGCGCCAGGCACGCGGCATCGTCCCGTGCCGGCGAGTGATGCGATTCTTCCTGCGAGGATGGCATCGCCGGTGTCGGCGCGTCGTCGACAATCGCCGGTGTCGCCGCCGCCGCCGCCAAACTCGCGAGCAGCCACTCTAGTAGGGCGGCCTCGACATCTTCCATGCTGACGGCGGCACATGCCGCGCGGGCTTCGGCGTCCAGGTCCGGACAGCGCTCAGCCAGCTCCGCGTCGATCCAGCTCCGGAACGACTGCGGCGACGCGGCGACGCGGGGCGGAAACGGCATCCCGGTGGGTTCCGGCTGGAGCCAGGCACGGTCGGCCGCATCCAACGTCACGGGCGGCGTCACCGCCGTCGTAGGTGCCGTTGTTGTCGACGGCAGCCATTCGGGAAAAAGGGTGAGGACACGGCGGAGGGGCACGCCTGCGGCACGCCACAACTCCACGACAGCGTCATACTGCTGCGTCGCGAGACCCTGCTGGGCGAGCCGAATGTGGCCCTGCATCAGCGCGACCGCGACGCGGGGCGGCGTCGCAGCCGTGATGGGCCGCTCGCGCAGGACGGCGAGACCCGTCGCGAGATCGGTGTGAGCGAGCAGCGACCGCACATGGTCCACGGGCGATGTCATGACCAGCGTCAGCAGCGCCCGCGTCGTCACTACCATCACGCGGGCCGTCGGCGTCGCTGGTCGATCCGGCGCCGCCGGCAGCCTTTCAGCGATCGGCACGACATCGAGACGCACCGGTGACCCATACGCCGGGTCTAGCCGGTCCGTATACAGCAGCCGCGCGTCCGAGAGCCGGTGGACCCAGAGCCGTCCTGATTCCGCGACGGCGAAGCCGTAGTCGCCAAGGCAGAGGGCATCGATCGGCACGTCCTGTGACCACTGCAGCGGCGCCCGCGTCGCGTGGCCCGTCAGCGGCGCGACGATGGCGCCAAGCGCGCCGTGGCCGTCAGCTTCCACAGCGGGATGCTGCCGCGTCAATGACCGCGTCGTGGCCCTGGCCCCACCGGCACCACCCGCGCCACCCCCGGCACCGGCACTCGCCCCGGCGTCGTGCGGCAACACGAGGAGGCACTCGGTCTCGCTCACGGCGCAGACGGCGCCGCGGTGGAGCCGCTCGCGCGGCGCGAGCCCGACGAGACTCTGTGCCGCGTCGCCGGCA
Organism: Caulochytrium protostelioides; assembly: GCA_003615045.1. Classification (NCBI taxonomy): domain Eukaryota; kingdom Fungi; phylum Chytridiomycota; class Caulochytriomycetes; order Caulochytriales; family Caulochytriaceae; genus Caulochytrium; species Caulochytrium protostelioides. Next base: position 23,608 of record ML014321.1, on the reverse strand, counting down.
AACAGCGCCTCGAGCCGCAGCGCGTCGTAGCGGCCGGAGCGCACAGCGACGACGGCACCGGCGGCCGTGTAGAGGAGCCGGTCGACGGCCATGCTGGCGGGCAGCGGCAAGGTGGCAAAGGGGACCATGCCACGTGGGGCGCCCGCGGTGGCCACGCCCAGCAGCACCACGTGCTGGGCGGTGGTGGCGGCGATCACGACATCGGGCCGTGCCGTTAGCGACTGGCCAATCTTCAAGGATGGCGCAGCCGCGCCGTCGCCGTCGCCGTCCGCGTCCGCGTCCGTGTCCGCGTCCGGCCATGCAGGCGGCGCCCCACTTTGCGCGCCGACCGCCGTCACGTGCGCCAGCGCCGCGATGACGGCCTGCTCGCCGCTGTGGTTCGCGAGCTGTGCCGATGTCGTGGCTGCGATCGCGGCTGCAGGCGCCGTGAAGTCGAGAAAGACGAGAAGGCCATCGCAGAGCGCCACGAGCATGTCGGACCCCAGGGCCACGAGGTCCGTGACGGGCTTGCCGGCGGGGCCAACCGCGCGGAACGCGCGAAGCGTCGGCGCTATGGCGAGGGCGTCGGCGCGGGGGTCGGCGGCACCGGCGCCGGCGTCGGCAGCAGGGCGCGCGGCATTGGCATACTGCGCCACGTGGCCCGTTAGGGTCCCGACAAAGAGGGTCGTGCCGCAGAGCGCGGTGCTCGCGACGACGTCGCCGAGGACCATGCGACGCGGCGCGCTGTCGGAGGCCGCCGTAGCAGATGGGCGGCGCGACGCCGACGGCGTCGGCGCCGGCGCGGCCGCTGGCGGGGGGTGCGGATCCCGTGCGGCGACAGCGGGCGGTCGCGGCGCCGATGCCGATGCCGATGCCGATGCCGATGCCGATGCTGAGGCCGAGATGGACCGAGGAGGCGGCGACGACGGCGGCGACGCGGACACCGAGGCCGGCGACGCCGTGGCGGCGTGCTCGGACCGCTCGGATCTGGCGAACCGGCTCGGCGTTCTCGACTGCGCAAGTGACGGCGATGCTGCCGGCGATGCCGACGGCGACGCGAAGCTGCTGGCGCGGTCGTGGGACGCTGAGGAGGACGAGGCGGGCCGCGACGCCGCGGCGGGATCCCCGTCCAACGAGGTCGCAGGCGCCTCCGAGGGCGTGCGGCGCAGCACGGCCGCGGCGACTTCAAAGAAGCCGGAGCCGCGGGGGCGTCCGGTGGACGCCGTGGATGCCGTCCGCCGCGGCGTGCCGCCGGTCGCTGTCCCCGGCGCCGCGGTGGAGGTCGCCGACGCCGACGCCGGCGACGACGAAGTGGCGGCCGCGGGATACGGCACGGCGGCCGAGGAGGATCCCTTGCGGAGTAGATCGCGGAGCCGGTTGCGCGAACTGACGGCGGCCGGCAGGATGAGCGCCGGGTCGCCCGGCAGGGAGGCGGCGAGGACGCGCCATGACCAGACGGGCTCGGATGCGGCCGTCACCGCAGCGGCGCTTCCTGTCATTCAGCTTGCTGGTGCAGACGGCACCATGGCGTCGAAAAGCGGAGTCGATCGGAGCGATCAATGTGGACGATCGATCAAGACGGCCGCCGTCCGATCGAGCAACGGCAACGGTCGTGGGGATGGAATAGGCGGCAGGAATAGGCGTTGCAGCGATCCGATGAGCGGAGTCGGTCGACATCAGCGCCATGATGCAGGCGTACGTTTGGCACCTACGGAACTCGATATCGATGATCCGCGCTACCGCGATGTGTCTGGACCCTGGCGATCGGCTTTTCCGCTGATCCGGACGCGTCGGGGGAGGGATGATCGCTGAAGCCCGTTGGGGGTTCATTGTGGGGCGGGCACGCGCCGCTACTTTTTCTTTTCAAATTGGAACCAGCGTGGAAAGACGGTATTGGGGCTCGAAAATGCGACCGTGATCGGCCGTGTCACCTGTGTCCGTGACTGATGAAGTCGTCATTTTTCTGATGACTTCTTGGCCTTGGATTTATACCACGTCGGCAGGCCTGCCCCATGGCCTCAAATCGTGATTGCGAAAAAAGCTTTTCGCCGGTTGCAATAAGCTTTCATGCCATGCTTGCAGACATTCCGCTATAATGATGGATCAGACGTATTGGACGAGCGATGTGGCATGCCATATGAACCATTGATCAGGATACATTTGTATCGATTTATTGCTGCACGATTACACCCAACAAATGCTAGTATCTCTGCGGTTGGTGGTCAGGAGCGAAGTAACGAGTGCCCACCATGCCATGATGGTATCTATACGACAGCCGCTTCGAGTCGCAATGCTGCCGAGTTCGACTTGCGCGATAAGCCGTGGTGGCGCCACGCGCCCACGGAAGCTTCCCTCCTCACCGAGGAAAGGACAGCGCGTCGCTCTCCCGCCCGGAGGGTGCCCTGGCGGCCTCGCCGCATGCCGCACGCTTCCGCCTCCGCCTCCGCTTTCGCCGGCACGGAGTGCTAGTGAAACGCCTTTCATGCCTTGAATGCGGTAGCATACGAGCCCATGCCGCTTCCTCGCTGTGTGTCGACTTTAGAGCTCCACGGGAGACGTCGCGCGCTCCCTCAAGCACATCGCCTTCTCTCACGCATCACGCATCACGCTCGCTGATATAGACACCGACACGCATCTGCACGCCGACGCGCGCGTCGTATACTGTTGATTCACGCGCGCCGTGTGCATGCCTTGTTCATGCGCTTGCCTGCTGCTCTGGGAGTCGTTGTCCGCGCATTGACCGCACCGCGCCGAGGCCATTTCCACGGCGTTTCCGGTCCTGATCGTCCGCTGCTGCACCGCTCGCGGCGCCCGCTGCTGCCGCTGTCGTCGTCGTCGTCGTCGTCGTCGTCCTCGTCGGCCGCCGTTGCTCCTTCGCGCCCTCAGACCCGGTCCTTGAGCCGCTTCGCCACGATGGCCGCCGCTCACCCCGACATCGACGCCTTGACGGCGCTGTTCCAGAAGGCGGGTCTCTCCGACAGCAAGACCAAGGAGACGATCGCGAACAAGAGGATCGCGGCCCAGTTCGAGCAGGTGCTGACGCTCGCGGGCGCCGCCGACGCCGACGCCGACGCCGTGCCGGGCAAGCTCGGCACGCTGTACTACCTGCTGGCCTCGGGCCTGACCAAACAGGCGCTGCCCCACGTGGGCTTCCTCACGCAGGCCGTGGCGCGCGGCGACCTCACGGACGCCGACCGGATCAGCGCCGCCATCAAGTTCTGCGAGGCGCAGCCCGAGGCCGGCGCCGTCGACGCGGACGCGTTCCGGGCCGCCTGCGGCGTGGGCGTCGTCGTGACGCCCGCGGAGATCGAGGCGACGGTCGCGAAGGTCGTGGCGCAGCGCCTGGCGGAGCTGCAGACGAAGCGGTATGCGATGGTCGGCCTCCTGCTCGGCGCGTGCCGCAGAGAGCTCCGCTGGGCCGACCAGCTGGCGGTGAAGCAGGCCGTCGACGCCGCCGTCGCGCACGCGATCGGCCCGCGCGGCGACCTGGACGACGTGAAGCTCCAGAAGAAGAAGCAGAAGGAGGCCAAGGCCAAGGCCGCCGCTGCAGCGCCCCACGCGGCGCCGGCCGCCACGGCGCCGGGGATCGTCGAGCTGGCGCAGTCGATCAAGTTCGTGCAGGAGGGCGAGCTGGCCCGGCTGCACCGGCCCGGCGAGAACCCGCAGATCCGGCCCGAGCTGATGATCGAGCACCTGAAGCGCACGGGCGGCCAGGTCGTGACGCGGTTCCCGCCGGAGCCGAACGGGTTCCTCCACGTCGGCCACGCGAAGGCCATCAACATCAACTTTGCGTATGCGCAGGCCCACAACGGCATCACTTACCTGCGGTACGACGACACGAATCCCGAGGCCGAGGAGGAGATCTACTTCACGTCGATCCTCGAGACCGTTGAGTGGCTTGGCTTCAAGCCGCACAAGGTCACCTACTCGTCGGACTACTTCCCGCAGCTGTTCGAGCTGGCGGTCAAGCTCATCGAGAAGGACCTCGCGTATGCGTGCAGCTGCACGGGCGAGGAGATGCATGCGATGCGCGGCGGCGACAGCCGCGGCTCGCGCACCGAGTGTGTTCACCGCTCGCGCCCCGTGGCCGAGTCGCGCGCCATCTTTATGGACATGAAGGCCGGCAAGTACAAGGAAGGCGAGATGACGCTGCGCATGAAGATGGACATGCAGTCGCCGAACCCGCAGTTTTGGGACCTCGTCGCGTACCGCGTGCTCAACAAGCCGCACCACCGCACGGGCGCCACGTGGCGCGTCTACCCGACGTACGACTTCACGCACTGCCTCGTCGACTCGATCGAGGACATCACGCACTCGCTGTGCACGACCGAGTTCCAGATGTCCCGCGAGTCGTACTACTGGCTCGTGGACGCCGTCGAGGTCTACAAGCCCGTGCAGTGGGAGTATGGGCGCCTCAACATCGCCAACGCGATCCTCTCGAAGCGCAAGCTCAACACCCTCGTGACCCAGGGCCACGTGCTCGGCTGGGACGACCCGCGGCTGCTGACACTCAGCGCCGTGCGCCGCCGCGGCTTCACGCCCGAGGCCATCAATGCGTTTGTCCGCGATGCCGGCGTCACCACCGCCCAGACCGTGCTCCCGCCCGAGCGCCTCGAGAACTATGTCCGCGACCACCTCAACCAGGTCGCGCCGCGCCTGATGGCGGTGCTCGACCCGGTCCAGGTCGTGCTGACCAACCTGCCCGCGGACCACTACGAGCCCATCACGGTCGCGAACCACCCGCGCGACCCGTCGATGGGCACGCGCGTCGTGCCCTTCACGCGCACCCTCTTCATCGACCGCGCCGACTTCCGCGACGCCGCCGACCCCAACTTCTTCCGCCTGGTCCCGGACGGCGTCGTCGGCCTGCTCAACGTGCCCCACCCGATCCGCTGCACCCGCGTCGTCCGCACCGCCGACGGCGCCATCGACTTCCTCGAGGCCGCTTATCTTCACGACGACGCCGCCGCCCCCAAGCCCAAGACCTGGATCCAGTGGGTCGCCGACGCGCCCGAGCACGGCTCGCCGGTCCCGCTCGAGGCGCGGCTCTTCTCGAACCTCTTCCACCACGCGAACCCCTTCGATGCCGAGCTCGTGCCGAACGGCTGGCTCTCGGACGTGAACGCCGACAGCCGCCGCGTGATCACAGGCGCCCTCAGCGACGTCGGCATGCGCGCCGCCGCCGCCAAGGGCTCCGTCAATGCCGCCGCCGCCGCCAAGGACGTCGCACGCTTCCAGTTCCTGCGCGTCGGCTACTTCGCCATCGACCCGGACTCCGACATCCCCAACGGCCAGTACGTGCTCAACCAGATCGTCTCCCTCAAGGAGGACAGCAAGAAGGACTGAACCCGCCATCGCCGCCATGGGCGCCCGCCCCTCGCGCGCGGGATGAGCGCGCCCCCCTCTGTCGCAGGACCACGAGCAACAGCGCTTCGACGGCCGCATGGCATCGTCTACGGAGACGGGCCTCCCATTTTTATACATATAAATAAGATAGCATCGAATCAACGCGGTCGCGATGGTGATGATGATTGAGGGGGAGGTACCGCGCGCCGCTTCACCACCACGTCGCGCTCGACGCGGCGGACGTCGACGAGGGCGCGGCGGGGAGCGGCACAGGGGCGTCGCTGCCCGCCAGCGCCGAGAACGCGTTCGGCGTGATGCGCACGCCCGGCCGCACCGGGCCGCGCGTTGGGAACGGGTGCGGCATCAGCGGCGTCGCGCGGACAAAGGAGCTTGCGGCCGTCTCGTCGCGCAGCGTCCCGTACTGCACCGCCACGCGGGCCACGCCGCCGGCAGCCGGCGCGCGGGCGCGGCTGACGGCGCGCGCCGCGGTGGTCTGGTTGAGGGCGCGCTGGACGTCGTCGGCGATGGCGCGGACATCGAGGTCCGTGAGGCGCAGGTGCCGCGGGAGCGGCAAGACGACGGTGTCGCTCGCGAGCCAGAGCCGCGGGACCGTCTCGAGGAGGTGGTCGATGCGGGGTGTGTGCTGCGCGAGGGGCACGCGCAGCGCGGCGAGCAGGTCCGTGTCCTGGACCGCAAACAGGTCCGTGATCTTGAGCGCGTGCAGCGGCGCCGCCACGGCGGCCGCGGCGGCAAACGAGACGGCCGCGGGCGCCGTCCCGGCCGCGGGCGCCGTCGTGCTGGACGACGCGTCTGACGCGCGGTTCGTCGCCCAGACGGAGCCGGACGACGCCGTCGCCGCGGACGCCGGCGAGGCGGCCGCCGTCGCGGCGGGTGCCGCGAACCAGTCCTGGTCGTTCAGCGAGGTGGCGGACGACGACAACGCGGCGGCGGAGGCGCTGCCGCTCGTCAGCCCCCGCGGCTGGCCGCCGAGCACGATCGATGCTGGGGCAGACGGGGCGGCGGCGCTGCCGAGGACCGTGAAGCCGCCGCTGCTGGTGCCGATGCCGGTGCCGGTGCCGGTGCCGGTGCCGCCGGCGCCGGCGCCCAGAATGATGGCCAGACGCTGGGTCAGGCTACTGGCGGGCACGACAGGCACGAGCTTGGCGGCGAGGTTGGGCGACACGATGACCTGGTTGGGGACGGGTCCTGTCGCGCCGGCACCGGGCGAGCGGACGGCCGAGACGGTCTGGGAGGCGTGCGACGGTAGCACGAGCGTGAGGCGGTAGTCGTTGACGAGCCGCGTGAGCAGGGCGAGCTGGTCGCGCGTCAGGCCCAGGAATTTGAGGACGAGGGTATGGCTACCTGCGAGGTACTGCGTGACGTAGCGCTGTAGTTTGGCATCGGCCTGCGTGAGCCATTCGATCAGGTTGCGCGGAAGGCCCGGCGCCGCGGCCGCGGCGAGGCTGGACGGAATCGCGCGGGACAGAATCGACGCCGATGCCGAGGGCGACGACGTCGACGTCGCCGTCGACGCGGCGGCGGTGGCGGCGGCTAAGGCCGCTAAGGCCGCCGTGGCGGGCGCCATCGTGGTGGGCAAGGGCACGCTGGACCAGTCGAGCTTAGCGAGCTGATGCGCATCGGTGGGCGTGAGGTGCGCTTCTTCGGTGTTGGGCAGGAACAGCGCGTCGGCCAGGGCCTGGGTCTGGCGGCGCTTGGCGCAGAGCTCGTTGCACTCGAGCAAGTCGTCCGAGTGGCCGACGTCGCCGGCCATCGCGCCGCACCGGACGGGCTGCGCGCTGACGTGGCTGCCGCAGCGGCAGGAGACGCGGATGAGCACCTCGCAGGGCGCGTCCTCGGGGCAGCGGTCGACGCCGTGGCAGGGCTGGGTGCAGCGGTGGTCGCAGACGGCGCGGGTGCGGCCGCACGGGGCTTTGCACGCGGCCGGGTCGCATGCGCCGGCGTGGCAGATGGTGCGGTCGCGGTGGCCGCAGGGCAAGCGCTGGTCGCAGAAGAGCCCGCACGAGATGCGGCTCGATGCGCGCGAGCAAGGCGTCGTCGTCGACGTGCGCTTGCCGCACGCGCACGGGCGCGCGACGAAGGCCATGCATGGCGGGCACTCGGTATCCCCGGGAGCTTCCTCGACGTCGTCGGTGCCGAGCATCTCGTCGGGGTGGAGCCCGTGGCAGGGGTGGTCGCCCATGTTGGGGTGGCCGCAGTCGCGGGGCCGCGCACACGGGTGACGGCAGTTGAGGCGCGTGCCGCACGGGATCGGCGGGTGGAGCCGCGTCTCGCCGCAGTGGCACACGCGCTCGTGGAAAATGACGCCCTCGTAGCACGGATGGCAGGGGCCCGTGTGGCCGCACGGATGGGTGCAGGTATGCCCGCGCTTGCACGCGAGCTTGCGGCCGCAGAGCTGCGGACAGGTATGGTCGGCGGTGGCGCAGCAGCGCGTGTTGCACACGTGGCGCTTGCACGGCAGCTTGACGCGGCACACATCGTCGCACAGCAGCGCGTCCTCCGGCACCGCGGCGCCCGAGGCCGTCTCTGGGTCGCGCGTGGCCACGAGCACGGCGCACGCGAGGGTGAGGCGATGCGCGCCACAGCGGCAGTCGCGCTCCTGCTGGCGCGGGCACGTGGGGCAAGGCCCGTCATGGCACGGCGCGTCACACGCGTGCCCGCACGCGAGCGGGCGCTCGCAGGGCTGGCCGCACGAGGGCCGCGGCGCTTCGCAGTCCTCGCGCGGCGGCAGCGCGTGGGTCGGTGTTTTGCCGCACGGGCACGTGGTCAGGCGGTCGGGGTCGCGGTCGCAGCGGTCATCGTGCGGTGTGTCCGTGGCTAGCACCGCGTGACAGACCTCGGGGCACGTGTGGTGGCCGCAGCGGAACGGGAACGCGCAGACGGTCGCGCAGACCCACGGGTCGGCGGCGTCGCGCTGCTCGCCGCACGCCACCGACCGCGACGCGCGGCCGCACCGGCAGACCTCCGTGTAGGTGATCGGGCACGGCAGACAGGGCCCCAGGTGGCACGGGGCGTCGCAGGGATGCGCGCCGCAGCCGAGGGTCTTGCCGCAGATCTGCTCGCAGACGGGCGGGTCGGCGCCGCACGGCTGCGTCAGGGGCGTCTTGCCGCACGCGCACGTCGTCGGCTTGAGGAACGTGCACGGGCGGCAGGGCCCCGGGTGGCAGACGGCGAGGCACGCGTGCTCGCAGCCCGGCAGCGGCCGGTTGCAGACGTTGCCGCAGGCGTGCGGCGCGATCCAGGACGCCTGCGAGCGCGACTGCGGATGGCTCCCGCAGAAGCACATCGCGGTCTTGGGCACCGCGGGCTGCGTGGCTTGGCAGCCCGCGGGACACCGCCACGGCGTTGGCGCGGTGGGGTTGGCGGCGGCGGCCTGGTCCAGCAGCGTCGTGGCCCACGTCTGCGCGCACTTGAAGTGGAACGCGTGGTAGCACTGGCCGCAGTTCCACGTGAGCTGCGTCGGCTTGATGGCGGCATAGCAGATCGCGCACTCGTAGGAGCCGGTGGCGAACTGGTGCGTCAGCCGCGTCTGCAGATCCATCTGATCGAGCAGCGGGTCGACACGGTTCGGGTTCAGCGCCGCCGCCGGCGGCGTCAGCTTGCTTCTGGCGTTTGGCTTGGCGGAAGGCGTCGCGTCGCCGCTGCCACTGCCACTGCCGCGCGCGCCGTGTCGCCGGGAGGACGGCGTCGCTTCGGAGAGGGCGTAGCGGTAACGTGGCGGCGGCGGCGGCGCCGATGCGGACGCGGAGGACTCGGACGCCGCATCGTCGTCCGGCCGCGAGCGGGCCGCGGGGCCAGCCCGGGTGCTGCCGCCCCGGCCCCGGCCGCGACCCCGGCCGCGACCCCTTGCGGGCGGATGCGCCGCCGCCGTCGTCGGCGCCGTCGTCGGCGCCGCGAGCGCCGCGGTCGCCGCGGCGGCATGGGCGGCATGGGCGGCCGGGCTCGACGGCACAAAGGCGGGCGCGTCCAGGTTCAAGGGCGCGGCGCGCGCTCGGCCGGCGGGCGGCGACGGCGGCGCAAAGGCGAGGTCCTCGGGCCCCGCATGCCGCGGCCCGCCGGGGCGGCGGTGGCGCCGCGGTTTGGCGGCCGGACGGCCGGATGCCGCGGCAGATGAAGCGGCAGCGCCGGCGTCGGCGGGCGCATGGCGGGGTCCGTGACGGAGGCCGCCAGACCCGCGCGTCTCGCCGCTCGACACGGTGCGGGGCGGCCGCCGTGACGGCGACGGTTGGGCCGCGCTGGCGGGTGCGGAGGCCGATGCCGGCGGCGCCGCCGGAGCCGGCGTGGCGGCGGCGTCCGCCATCCTCGGGACGGGAGCCGGCGGCGCGTGGAGACGTCCCGGTGTAATGGCGACGGCGGCGGCGACGGTGTACTCGCGTCGATCGAGCGCCAGGGCGGTCTACAGAAGGTCGAGACGATGGGCAGACGACCACGACGGTCCGTCGGAATCTCTCCAAAGTCGGCTCGTGCGAGGGATCGGCGTCAAGCCGACAAAAGAGGACAGCGATGCAGGAACGCGATGCCACGATGCGGCCTGGCAAGCGGAGTTTGAGACGGACGCGGGGTCGACCCGCGCTGTGGTTTTTCTAGCGCCGTCGCGTGCAATCAAGCAGCGTGTGCCGTCGTGGGCCCGCGGTGCACGGATCAATCAAGGCGCGCACTCCCGTTGCTCGGCGGCAGCGATTGACCGCGCCATGGCTCGTCACCATGGCTCGTCATGGGCCACGTCGCCGCTCTGATGAAGCCGCTTCTGGGCGGCGTCGGCCCGGCGTGCTCGCCCGACGCACGGGGGGCGCCCGCCACCGGCCCTTGGTCGAAGCGTGCCACGTGCCCGTCCCTCGCGGCTGCTGCTGCTGCTGCTGCTCGTGCTGCTGTTGCTGGAAGCTGCTGCTGCTGCTGCTGCTGGAAGCTGCCCGCGGCATCGGCCGGACGAGCGCTTTCGGGGCGTCGGCGCGGCGCGTGCTCGCCGCCGCCGCCGCCGCCGCCGCCGCGCACGCCGGGTGATGGGCGATGCCGCCACGTTGAAGGTCCCCGGGGGTGCGACTCCTTCCGCGACGGCCGGATTCGAAGGCGGCCGCGGCGGCATCGACCGCATCAACTCGCGGCGGTGCGCCACCACCACCGCCACCGCGGCGGCTGCCGCTGCTGGAACCCGAGAGAGCCCGCGGCAGCATGGAGCGAGGCGAACGGCGCGGCCGCCGTCTCACCAGGAGCACGGGTATGGATGCCCACCACGAGGTCGCCGCGACAGCGTCTCGCCGGCGTCGCGTGCCGCGACCCTGCGTGCCATGCACTCGGCGGCAGGGCCGCCATGATCTCGCTGCTCGCGCAGCATTCGAGCGCTGTGGACCGTCGAGGGCCTTTCCGAACGACGTGCCAGGGCAGGATGGGGGCATGGCACGCCGCGTGAACCGTCAGGGTTCTTGGAGACCGCCTCGCGCATGGGTGTTGCCTGCTCCCGCAGTTGCATTGTTCCTCCGCCTCCCGCCTCCCGCCTCCCGCCTCCCGCCTCCCGCAGCCTGCATCCCGCATCGGTGCGACGTTCGGTGATCACGTGATTGCGCAGTCTTTCAGAATGGACGCCCTCCTCGAGCTGATCCAGGAGTGGATCATGCAGGCGCCGTCGACCTGGGCCGATCTCGGGCTGCCGCTGACGCCCGCCGCACGCTCGCACATCCTGCGCGTGTACGGCCAGTTCGGCCTCAACATCGCCGTCACGGGCGCCGCCCTCGTCGCGTCGCTGTACGGGCTGCTGCCGTGGCCGCTCAACGGCGCCCTCTCCCCGCTGGTGCTCGTGCTCGGCATCCTCGGCCTGCACCTGTGGTTCGCGTCGGTGCCGCCCATCGCCGAGCGTGCCGGCACGCGGCGCTCGCTGCTGCTCGGCTCGGCCGCGTTGCAGGGCGCGCTGCTGCACCCCATCGCCGCCGCGCTCGATGCCGCCAGCCGCGGCCACGGCGCATACCTCGTCACGACCGCCGCGCTCTCGGTCCTCTGCATCTTTGCCTCGCTCTCGTTGAGTGTGCTGTATGCGCCCAACCGCCGCCTGACGGCGCTCGGCGGTCTCCTCGGCGCCGCCGTCTCGGTGCTCGGGCTCCTGCAGTTCGGCGCGCTGTTTGCCGGCGCCGACTCGGCCGTGCATACCGTCGAGCTCTGGCTCGGCGTGATGGTGTTCGCCGGCTTCATTGTCGTCGATACCCAGGCCATGGTCCAGCGCACCGAGCACCACTACGCGATGGTCGCGGCCCGCCGCGCCGGCGCCGCGACCTCGTCGGCGTTCCATCCGAAGGCCGTCGTCGAGGCCCACCCGGACGCGCTGGGCGATACCGCCAAGCTCTACACCGACGCCATGGGGCTCTTTGTGCGCTTGCTCCTGATCGCCCTGCGCCGGCAGCGGCCCAACCGCGACGATGACGATGACGACGGCAAGCGCCGTCGCGGCGGCCGCCGCATGTAGCCGCCCCGAGCCGTCGAGCGACGGGCGCCATCGCTCCAGCGCTGTAGCGCTGCTTATTCCATGCTGTGTATACTTCTCCACGAGGAGCGAGAAGCGCTCCTTTGTTGTCGAAGCGAGTTGGGGAACCACCCACCCCTGTGAGAGACGGGGTCTGATCGTTGCTCCTCGGACCGGGATCGCCGTATGAATGGAGGCCTGCGGCGGAAAGTTCAGAAGCGGTCTGCGGCAGAGAAGGGGAATGTCGACGGCCGATGGTCGATGGCAGCGGCCGGCACGCCACGGTAGCGCGAAGGGGGGAGACCAGCCCGGGTGCATGGCTAGACCGCGTGCCCGTCGCCCCCGCTTTCGCCGCTATCGCCGCCATCGATGGTCTTCCCCCGTCGGCCCTCGGATCGGAGTTTTGTTCCGAACGGGTCTCGGAGCTTCGCGAGAGCCCACGGGCATCGCAGCCTCCAGGACACGGTCAGGACACTGTCAGGACACCGTCAAGACCGCGGCCGCGCCGCCCGCCTGCCGCTGAGCGGTCCGAGACGATCTCGAACGGATTCCTCCCGCGCGCGCGCGCTGCACTGCTCCGCATCGGCATCCATCGCATCGCATCGCATCGTCCGTCCGCCCTCGTCGCCGCGATCCCCATGCGATTGATGGGGTGGGCGCCTGCACGATCGACTGCCGCCGCCGCTGCTGCACGCGCGACGCTGCACTCGCCGGCCGCGAGCCGCGTCGCTGACGACGCCGTGGGTGGCCGACGTGGCCTCGCCGTCGCCCTCGCCCTCGCCCTCGCGCGCCCTCGCTGCTGCTACCCCCGCCGCGTGGCCTCGCGCGGGTCCCGCGGAACGTTCATGCCGTCGCTCGTGCCGCCGTTCAGGAGAATGGCTTCCACGGCCACAGGCACCCCAGGCGCCACGGTCGCCGCCGCCGCCGCCGCCGCCGCCGCGTCGGCATCGCCGCCGTCGGCGCCCCCACAGCCGCAGGACGCGCATGACGCCTACGAGCAGGCCGTGCTGGCGCTGAACTCGCTGCAGACGACCGCGGCCATTCTCGAGCAGGTCCGCAAGAAGGGCAATCTGCTCAACTGCCAGAGCATCCCCGAGATGCAGTCGTTTCTGTCGCGCATCGGCGTGACGGACGCGGACCTCGCGCGGCTGCGCATCATCCACATCGCCGGCACGAAGGGCAAGGGCAGCACGGCGGCGATGGTCGAGCGCATGCTGCGCGCATGCTCCGTCCCGACCGCCGACGGCCGCCGCCGCCCCCTGCGCACGGGCCTCTTTACCTCGCCGCATCTGCTCACCGTCGCCGAGCGCATTCGCATCGACGGCGCGCCGCTCCCGCCGTCCGTGTTCGCCCAGACCTTCTGGTCCGTCTGGCACAAGCTCGAGCAGACCCGGCATGCCACGATGCCCAACCCCAGCGCCGATCCGGCGCTCGCCGGCACGCCCGCCGCGCAGATGCCCGTGCCCGCCAAGCCCAACTACTTCCGCTACCTGACCGTGATGGCCTTCGAGGCCTTTGTGGCGCACGGCGTCGACGTCGCCATCATCGAGTGCGGCGTCGGCGGCACCTACGACGCCACCAATGTCGTCCCGCAGCCCGTCGTCACCGGCATCACCTCGCTCGGCATCGACCACACCGCCGTGCTCGGCAACACGATCGAGTCCATCGCGCAGCACAAAGCCGGCATCATGAAGCCCGGCGTGCCCTGCGTCACGACGATGCAGCACGCGGGCCGCGCCGACGCCGTCCTCCGCGCCGAAGCCCAGCGCCACGGCTGCGCCGACCAGCTCGCCGTCCTCGGCGACGCCGCCATCGCCCGCCTCGGCCGCGCCGTGCCCATCGGCCTCGCCGGCGCCCACCAGCATGCCAACGCCGCCGTCGCGCTCACCCTCGTCCAGCGCTGGCTTGAGCGCGCAGGTCCCGCCCTCCACGTGCTGCCCGCCGCCGCCGCCGACGCGCCGTCGCCATCGACGCCGTCGACGCCGCCGACGCCGTGGCTCGAGCGTGACCCGTCGCGCTCGCCCGCCGCATGGGCCGAGGCCCACGTCCCGGCCGCGCTGCGCGCCGCCCTCGGCGCCGTCCAGTGGGCCGGCCGCGCCCAGACGCTGCGGCTGCCCGGCTGGCCCGCCTGCGTGTTCCGCATCGACGGCGCGCACACGCCCGAAAGTCTCGCGGCCTGCGCCGCGTGGTTCGCCGGCACGCAGCGCGCCGCGGCGCCGTCGCCGTCGCCGTCCTCGTCGCTGCCGCCGCGCCGCGCGCTCGTGTTCACCTGCACCCATGGCCGGCAGGCCGGCACGCTGCTGCCGGCCCTGCGCGCCCTGACCTTCAGCGCCGCCGATGCCGATGCCAACGGCGACCCCAGCGACGGCCGCGCCGCCGCCACCTTCGACGACGTCGTGTTTGTCACCAGCGACGTCTACGAGCCGCCGGCGTCGCCGACGCAGGCCGCCGCGTCGACAAAGGTCGACTACCAGAACGCCAACGTGGGCGCTCGTGATGCCGCGCTCCCGGCGCAGCACGAGATGGCCGCCGCGTGGCGCCGGCTACCCGCGCCGGCGGCGGCCGCGATGGACGCCGCCGTCGCCGTCGCCGGCAGCGTCGAGGCCGCGCTTGCGCGCCTCATGCAGGGCGCCGACCGCCGCCCCGGCGCGCCGCCGATGGAGATCCTGGTCACGGGCTCGCTGTACCTGGTCGGCGCGACGCTCACCTACCTCGAGGAGAACCCGCAGGCCCCCCCGGACCGATAGTTGCGCGGGCGCAATGACCTCGTTGTGCAGCGCATCTGGACCGTGATGTCATCCTGCATCGCAGTCATCAGCCGGCTCCCACGTGAGCGAAAGGCCGCTAAGGGCGAGTTCTCGAACTGGCATCCGCGAATAGGACGGCGCCTGCAGCCGCAGCCACGTTTCCAATCTCGCCCACCGAAGATGGCAGAGGACGCCAACAAAGGAACGTATTGTGTGGGTTTAGAGCAGAAAAAAAAAGGAAACGGAAAAGGGAAGCGAAGGGAGGGAGAAAGGAGCGGAAAGGAAGCGAGAGCGAGCCATCCGGGTGGCTGCCGGCGGTGACGACGCTCCGACGGGCGCGCGACGGTAGAGCCGCAACCGATCGAAGGCCACGCGCCGACTACAAAAGCTCATTGTTGGGCTGGCGCGCGCCGCCGGGCGTGCCGGGGCCCGCGCTGCCGCTGCCGCTGCCGCTGCCCGGGTTCATCGGGTAGCGCCCGTACTGGCTCGCCGGATGGCCGTTGGTGGCGCCGCCGTGGGGGCCGCCGCCGTGGCCGCCGCGGTTCCCGCGGTAGCCGCGGCCGCCGCGGTAGCCGCCGCGGCCGCGGCCGTGGTGGCTCGAGGTGATGCCCGGCGACCCGAACGTCTCCATGTTGAGCTGGCGCGCGCTGGGGCGGCCGGTGCCGCGGGCGCCGCCGGGCCCGCCGCGGGCGCTGCCGCGGGCGCCGCCAGACGCCGCGGCAGACCCGCTGCGGCCGTCGTAGCCGCCGTCGAGGCCGTCGCCGCGCTTGCCGCCGGCGCCGTCGCCGCGCTCCTTGCGCGTCTCGTGCTGCTCCCAGCGGTCTTTGGTCTCGCTGGAGATGTTGTCAAAGAAGCCGGACTTGACGTAGACGGGCGGCGGCGGCGGCGCGGCGTCGGCGGCGCCGCTGGACTGGGAGGAGGTCGAGTCGGAGTCGGAGTCGTGGCCGTCGGCGGCGCGGCGGCCGAGGGCCTGGCGCTGCGCGCGGCGGGCTTGCTCCGCGAGCTCACGTTTGTCAAACTTGGCGTTATTCGACTGGAAGTCGTAGTCGTTGTCCGGGACGACAAACGGCTGCGCCGGCGGGCGCGGGCGCGGGTGGCGGAAGCCGCCGTGGCCGCCGCCGGCGTACGCGTGGTGGCTGGTGCCGTAGCTGCCGCGGGACGATGCGTGGCCGCCCTGGCGGTAGCCGCCGCGGGCGCCGCGGGCGCCGCCGTCGCTGCCGCCGTCGTGGCGCCCGTACGCCGTCGCGGGGTGGGACGGGCCGTCGCGGTCGCGGTCGCGGTCGCTGCGGTGGGGGCCGCCGCCGCCCGGGCCGCCGCGGGCGCTGTCGCCGCCGCGGGCGCCGTCGCCGAGGTGGAGGTGGGTCATGCGGGCGCCGAGCTCGTCGGCCTCACCGTCGCCGTCGCCGTCACGGCCGGGCGGTGCGGTGGCGGCCGCGGCGCGCGGCGATTGGCGCGCGGCGTCCTTCTTGCCAGGGGAGGAGGGCCGCGCGCCGGCGCCGGCGCCGCCGCCGCCGCGGGTCGGCGACGCTGTCGCGGACGCGTGGGCCGACGGACCGTGGGTGGGCGGGGCATGGGCCGGCTGGCCGTGGGCGGGCTGGCCGTGGGCCAACTGGCTGTGGGCCGGCTGGCCGTGCGACGCGTTGGGGTTCTGCCCCTGGGCAAGGGCCTGCTGCAGCTTCTGGTACTCGAGGAACTGCTGCCACATCTCGGGCGAGACGCCCGGCGGCATGAAGCCCGGGCCGGGGGCCATCGGCGCCGGCGGGTAGCCGTACGCGGCGTTCGGCGGGTACATCGAGCCCGGGCCCGGTCCGTAGCCATACGGCGCGGGCGGCGGCGGCGGCGCGGCCGACGGCGGCGGCTGCCCATGGTGGCCCATGTGGCCGGCGTGGCCGGCGTGACCGGCGTGGCCGGCGTGGCCGGCGTGGCCGGCGTGGCCGCGGCCAATGGTGTTCGGCGGCGGCTGGTGCGGGCCGCCGCTGTTGCCGCTGTTGGCGGCGGCGTTGGCCGACGCCGCGTGCGGGTGCGGGTGCTGGGAGGGCGCTGCGGCGGCGGCGGCGGCGGCAGACGGAGGCGGGGCATGCAGGGCGCCGCCGCCGTTCAGACCAGGCGCAGCGCGCTCTTCGACATACTGCAGGTCCTTGATGTCGTCGGGCTGAAATGACAGCACCGGCTGCATGGCGATGGGCGACAGGCAGCCGGGGTTGTCGCGGGGCACGCGGTGTTCGGTGCCGAAGCAGACGACATTGCGGAGCACGATCTGGTTCTGCTCGGGGTCGACGGCCGAGATGGTTCCTTCGTAGCGCGCCTCATTGGTGCGGATCAGCGACACGCGCTTGCCGATGGTCTCCTCCATCGCGACAGCGGGAGCAGGCGTGGCAACGGGGAGGAACAGACGCCGTCCGTCACGCGCGGCGACGCGCCAGTCCAGCGGTGGCGGGGAGCGCGAGGGGAGCGCGCGAGGGGCGACGCGGACGCGCGCAACAGAGCCGGCGGGACGCCGCAACAGGATGGGTTGAGGCGGGTGTTCGGAGGCGTCGGATCACAGCGCGGCAGCAGCAGCGACGCGTGATGAGGAAGCGGCAGCAGAGGGCCACGGATCGATGCCGAACGTGGTCGTGTGGACGCGGTCGCGGGGTTGGCGGCCGCCTCACGCGCATCCGTCTCCCGCGGCCCTCGGTCCAACGCGTCGTCCTCGTGTCGGGTCCGGCCGTCGTTGCCATCGTATATAGGTCGCCGTCGCCCGCCGCGGCGACGTGATGAGTATGAGGGTGCTTGCCGCCATACCTGCCGTGCCTGCCCGCAAGCCGACGCGTGCACGGTCCCGGCAGCGGATGCTCCCCTCTCTCTCTCTCTCCCCAGGAGCCTGCCGTCCAAGCGGCCCTACACGCCCTCGACGCTTCCTCCCGGCCGGCGACGCCCCGGCGGCCGCCGCGTCGACAAACGGAAAGGCGCGCAGCGGAGCCGCAAAGGCGGAGGCCGCGCCGGGTCGGCGCCACGCGGCCGCCGCCTTTCCGACCTCGTGCACGGCGCCGCGTCAATGGCGAACCACGCACCAGGCAGATCCGCACGCGAGGCGAGGCCCAGGCGATGCCGACGACGTCGTCGGCATCGCGGCTGCTCCCAGCTGCAGCGGTCCTGTCTCCACCGGTAGGAGACTCATCGGAGGGAGGGAGGGATGGGTTCGTATCCTTTTTATTTGAGGGGGGGTGTTCCAGGTCTTCTTAGAGTATCACGACGGGACGACCACGGCGTTCTAAGCCTCGGCCACAAACGTCGTTGCCGCTTCCTCCTCGTCGGCGGCCGTCACGGCCACCGTCTTGACGGCGGGGTTGGTATAGTACAGGCGAAGCGCGTCCTTGGCGGCGCGGGTCTCGGCCATCGCGAGGGAGGTGCCCCAGCCCTCGCCGATCTGCTCGGTGCCCGCATACATGCCGACGACAAAAACCGGGCGGTGCGAATGGCGGCCCGTCTCTTTGAGCAGCCGCGCGATCGGCCGCGGGAGCTGGTTGTGGGCACAGAGCCGCGCCAGCGTCGCCTTCGGGAACGCCAGCGCCAGGTGCGCCTCGAGGTCCACGTGGCGCGAGAGCACGTGCGTCGCGATGAACTGCTGCGCGGCGGCGGCGCCCTGGTCGACGTGGACGGCACCGACGATGCCCTGCAGGACGCGCGCTGCCGCGGCGCGCTCGCCCGAGGCACGGCGCGCGGCGGCCTCGGCGGCCTGCTGCGCCACGTCCGGGTCGTCGCGGCGCGGGCGCTGGCGGCCGGGCACGCTGCGGCGCGCATGCGCGGCGAGCGTGTCGGGCGTCGGCACGAGCGTGGCACGGCTGTCGAGCACGCGGGCGGCCTGGCCCGCGCCCTGCCAGCGCATGGTGCTGGGCACGCCGAACTGGGCCGCGATGTCATACAAGGCCCGCGGCCCCGCGAGCGCCTCGACGACGTTGCGCACCGCGTCGGCCGGCAGCTTCGGGTACGTCTGGAGCACGTGCTCGGTCACGTAGTATGTGAGCGCGCGCTCGCCGAGGACTTGGAGTCTTGGGGCGGCCGTCTCGACGGCGTGCGCGGCGGCGGCGGCGGCAGCCGGGACCGTGGTCGCGCTCGCATGGGTGAGGGCGGCCTCCAGCAGCGTCGGGTCGGCCCAGCGGACGCCGAGCCGCTCGATCAGGGCGGCGAGGTGGGCCTGCTGCTCGGCATGGGTCGGTGGCCGCGGCTGCGCGCGGACCTTGGTGGTGATGGCATCGAGCGGAATCGGGCGCTCGACGACCGGCGCCACAAAGGCGACGCCGCGGGACGGCGCGGCACGGACGAGACAGGGACGGGCGGCGGCGGCGGCGGCGGCGGCGGCGGCGGCCGTGGCCGTGGCCGAGCGACGCACGAGCGGCGTGAACGGCGTCACAGCGGAGGCGCGCATGATGGCGATGACCACGAGGGAACGGCGGAAGGGCAGCGGACGCGCGACGCAGTAGGAAGGTCGGCGGGGCGAATCAAGCGGCAACGTATCCCGCAGGGCGACGTCGAACGCTGGCCGATGGCTATCGCTGCACAGCGTCTCCTCTAAAGACGGCGGCGACCACGGGAAGCGTCAAGGAGCGCACGCAGCCGATGGGCCCTCGCCTCGGGCCGCCCTGCGACGGCGGCTGTGGCCGCGGCCACGGCGACGGCCATGGCGACGGCGCCCGCTGCCTCCCACGCGCCTGCACGCGCGCTCGTCCTGAAGCTGCCCGCCAGAAGCAAGTATACGAGGCCAGCGAGCGCGCCAGCCGTGCTCCTCACACTCAGGCGTGGACGGCGTGGACGGCGCCGACGGCAGGGGCTTCGCCATCGCCCCGCCGTCGGAGGGGCCCCCGGCGACCGGAGTTGGCGACGGCGCGGCGGCCGCCATTGGCCGGCGCCCTCCCGTCGGCGGCGGCGGCGGCGGCGGCGGCGGCGGCGGCGGCGGCGGCGGGCGCTAGCCGCTTGCGCGGCGGCCGCTCGGCCGTCCTTTCCTTTCCCCCGTCGATGTCCTGGCACGCCGGAACCTCGCCCCGGGAGGTCGCCGCCGCACGAGCCACCGTCGCGCCGCGCTGCGGCCGCACGCGGGCTCGTGCCGACACGGCGCCGGCGCGACGGGACCGGACGGCATGGCCGATGGCGAGGTTCCTCGGCGAATCGGGCGTCCGTGACGATCCCCTCATCCTCATCATCATCATCGTCGCGTCGGCCGGTCTCGTCGGTTGCGGTCGGCCGCGATGCCCCGTCCGCGCTATGCAACGACGCGGCCCCAGGCGCGATGCATGTCTGCTTGGACCTTTCACTCGAGCAGGCGCCTCGGTGCTGAAGCCACCGATGGCGATAACTGGTACTTCGGGTTCGCGGCCATCGGCGGCCGTCTGCGGCCCCGGTCGTCGCGTGGTCCAGGCACCCGTGGGTGGCGTGACCCGTGGCTATGCCGTTCTGCGGTCATCGTTCGCAGTGGCCGTCCGGGACGACGCGCTGCACATGCTGGACATGCCCTCTCCTCCCGTAATGACCACGATGGACGCGCCTGGGTCAGGCTTCCGATCACCCACCAAGAAACCTTCGTGACACCGTCACCATCACTGATCTCCGGCCGCTAGGTCATCGCGTGGCCATGGATCGATGACGAGGACGAGGATCAACTGACTAGGATAAACGTGATTTATGAAAGAGATGCGACCCGTAGCGGCCCGTAGCGGCCCGTCGCCGGTTGGCTTCGCGCGACAGAATCGAGGCAGGCACGACATTACGGCGAAACGGCCATCGGCGATGAGGGGCGGCGAAGCGCACGTCAGCTTGGCTCGTTGCGCAGCATTCAGGGCGTCCCAGGCGTGGCCACCGCTGCCTCGGCATCGAAGAGCGCGGCGCGACGAACCTTTGAACGTCGCTTCCATAATGACAGCACGTCTTTGGCATTGTTCATCACCTTGCTGAGCTTCTGGGCGACGCAGCCCTTTCCAGAGTTCGACGGCGCTGGGTCGCTGGGCCCGGTGCGACCCTTTGCCGTCCAGGCCACTGGTGCCGACGGTGCCGACGGTGCTGCTTCGCTGGACCCGGGCCCACGAGCTCTGCTGGGAGGCTTCTCGTGGATCCCGGTGAAAGGTTCAACTCCACGTGGAGCGCCGAAACGGGGGACTACCAGCAGAGATTGGACGACTTCATAGGGGGGAGAAGTCGAGGGCGGCTCGTGATTTTTCCCCATGGCAGTCTGCTGAAAGCTGTTTTCCTGCGCGTTTCCAGAAGGCCGGTGCGGTACGGCCGCCGGCTCGCGTGTCAAAGCCCCAGAGCTCATGATAGCATTCTCCAATGATGACAGCCTGCCTTTGGCCTTCCCCACCATCTCATTCGATGGAGTGCCCTCGGGTGTCCGCTGCACCCGGCGAATGGCGTCAGGAGCAAAGCCGATGACCGCCGTTGTTGGACCCATGTCAGGGACAGTGGGGAGATCACGCACAGGGAGATCACTCAAGTCGTCCGTGAGGAGGTTTGCCGACGAGTCCGAGCTGATCGAGGAGCTGCGACTCCTGGGAAGATCCCCAGGAGCCGCAGCTTCTTGCTCAGGGCTGAGGGGGGCGCCCACGGCCACGAGGGTGGGCACGACCAGGAGGGCCGCTAGCAGGCGCAGCAGCCAGAGGGCCGTCATGGCGCGCGACGAGGCTGGAGCACGGAGAGCGGCGCGAATGGCGTATGAATCGAGAGCGCATCGAGGGCGATGCGGCGATAGCAGAATGCGGCAATAGCAGAATGCGGCGACAGCAGGATGCGGTGATAGCAGGATGCGGCGATAGCCGTCCACGGTGATAGCAGCATGCGGGGGACCGAGTCCACCAATACGCAGACGATGCGCGTCGACCGGCTTGGCATCCGATTCCACGGACCATCACTTTGTGTAGCCAGGGCCGTCTCCGATGAACAGCGAACGGGGAACGGCAACCCCCTTGCTGCATCTCGCAGGGGGCGGCCCTTCATTGTCCGACCTGCCGTGGCAGGCGCTTGGACCCTGCAGATGCACGCGCTCAAGACGCGCCTGGTGCATCAAGACCGGCCGCACGCTTTTCCCCGCATACAGTGGCCCATGCAGCATCCCTGGCGGTCGCAGCATCACTGAGCGGCCAGCTCAGTGATGCTGCTCAAGCACCGCTTTTGTGATGCTGTCGCGGGAACACGAGAGCGGCGGCCATGCATCGCGTAGGACGGGGGTGGAGCACACGTCGGAATGAGGCGTGGACCTCCCGGCATCGAAGCCGCCGTCCGCTCCAAACCCCGATAGCGCACCCGCGCCTGGCCGCGCCGCCGGGCCAAGCCAAGCCATGCCGACCCCCCATCACCCATCGCCCATCACTCATGCGGCTCCGGCGGCGTCCATCGGCCATAAAAGCGGAACGGCGAGCCGCGCGCCGCGGATGGGCGCCGCCGCAGCGCCGCGCCGCAGCGGCGATCCGCGTGCCGGCGTCTGGGAGGCGCCCGCGGTGGCCGCTGCTGACGCGTGCGCCGGCCGATCCCCGCCGCGTCCCTCTCCGCCACCTCCCGCCGAGCATGTCCGACGCCGCTGCGGCGACCCCGCGACCGACCGCGACCGACGGCGCGCCGCCGACGCCCGCGGCCGCGCCGCGGCGCGTGGCGCCGGTCCGCATCGGCGCCCGCCTCTCGCAGACGACGCCGCGGCCGCCGACTCGCCACGTGGCCGCCGGCTTTCTTGACGACGACGCCGAGGACGCCGACGCCGCCGCCGCCGCGGCCGCCGCCGCCGCCGGCCCGCGCGGCCGCGGCCCGTCCAGCGGTCCTGCGCCGCCGAGCAAGCGTCTGAAACGGGCGACCTCCGCGGCCGCCTTTCTGGCGCCGACACCACCCGCGACGACGGCCTCGCTGGCGCGGGCCTCACGGCCGGCCGCGGCGATCGCGCCCATCCCGCCGCCGCCGCCGCCGCCGCCGCCATCGTCGTCGCCATCCGCCGCTGCGCCCGCGGCCGTCTCGATCCTGCAGCGCGGCGCGGTCCCGGGTCTGCGCGCGCTGCCCGACGACACAGCGCGCTACCGCCACGACTTGCAGTCGCGGCCCGCGACGACGCCGATGGCCGACTACGCGGCAGTGCCCGTCGCCGAGTTCGGGATCGCGCTGCTGCGCGGGATGGGCTGGACGCCCCCGGCGGGCGCGGCGGCTCCGGCCGCGAGCGCGCCGCCGCGGGCGGTCGTGGCGCGGCCTCCACGGCTGGGCATCGGTGCGTCGCTCGCGCCGCCGCCGCCGCCGCCGCCGCCGCGGGCGGTCGTGACGACGCCTCCAACGGCGGCGGCGGCGGCGGCGGCGAGCGCCCCACGACCCGCCGCGACGTCGCCGGCGCCCTCGCGAGCCGCGCCGCACGGGTCCGACGCGCCCCCGGCTTCGCGGCGACAGGCCTCGCGAGACGGCCGCGCCGCCGATCGGCCGCGGGGGTCGTCGCCGCCGTCGGCGTCGGTGTCCACCGCCGTGCCGCCGGACGGCACGCGCGTTCGCATCACGCGCGGACGCTACCGCGACCGGCGCGGCCGCGTCGTGGGGCCGGGCACGCGGCACGCCGACGGCTGGGCCGTGAAAGTGCAGTGCGAGGGCGACCCGGCCGACGGGCTCGTCAAGGTCTGGGCCGACCAGGTGCATCCCCTGTGATCCCGGCGCGCCGAGGCGCGGGTCCGTCCGCGGCGGCCGTGGTGGCGCCGCCTGCGACGCGACCACACCGTCGAAGCGATGGGCACGGGGCATCTTCATAGCGATTCATCGATCTGCCTATATATGGAGGGTCGACGCCTCACGGGCCACCCTTGAAGGGCATCGGGAGAGAGGGAGGGAGGGAGCGTGCAGGGCGATGCCGGCGATGCGGGAGTCGGCCAGACGCACGTGGCTAAGGCGCGGCGGCGGCGGGGTCGGCGGCGGCGGCCATGGACGCCGTGGCGCCCGCGACCGGTCGGACGAGCGGGCTGCGGCCGCGGTCGGGCGGCGCCTGCGAGGCGCCGCGCTTCCCGCCGCCCCGGGCGGGCGACGGCGCCGTCGCGCCGTGGCGGAGCCCGCCGCGCGCGTGGCCGGCGCCCCCGTGACGCGCGGCGTG
>ML014320.1:0-30120 GCA_003615045.1 Caulochytrium protostelioides | reverse complement strand
GGGCGCGGCGGTCCCGGAGGCCGCGGCGGCGGGCGCGGCGGCGCCCCGGGCGGGTTCTCGCGCGGCGGTCGCCGGTAGACGCGCTGCGAGGTGATTGCTGAATGCTACCGCTCCCGCCGCGGTGCGCACCACGCGTCACGCTCGCTGTCGTGGGGCGCGCTCCCCCGCTCGCGTGGTCTTTCGCTGCTCAGGCCGATGGCGGGCCATGGGCGCCGTCGTCGCCTCTTCATTCTTCTTTTTATACTTGACTTATTTATTGAACCGATCCCAGCTGTCGCTCATCGTTGGGCGGATCGTCAGCACCGTCGTTGTGATAGCGGCGCGGGCCCGCGCGAAGTGCGGAAGGCGGAGGAAAGGGAGGGCCCCTCAGGTGGGCCCTTCTGCGGCGTATGACCGTCCGTCCGGAGACCACCAGGGGTGCGAGGCATCATGGGTCCCCTCGGGTCGTCTCTCACGACGATCGCAGCAGGCTGACAGCACGGAAACGGAGGGGGGACGGCTGGCCGGCCGTTAGGACATCTCAGCGTGCGAAGGCTGCTTGCAAAAAGAAAGGGATGCTTCTTCAATACGACGGCCTGATGCTCGATCTCATCATTCGCCTGTCGCGCCACGCCTCGAGACGGCCGTCCGGCATTCAGCCAATCCAGTCCTTGCAAACCAAACCAAACCTTAGCGAGAACAACTAAGGAAAACTTCAAACACCCCACCCCTTGCGCACGCTAGCCCATGCTGATCGAGCCGCAGCGGTCTACGGCAGCAAGTCCGGGGTGCCTGCGGCCGACGCTGACGGGACGAGGCCCTCGCGCTCGGCCTTGGTGAGGCTGCTGACCCAAAAGTACCGGTGGATGGCATCGGTGGCGGGCATCCACATCGCGTGCTCGATGTCCTGATCAGGCTGGGGCGAGGTGAGGATGGCGGCAGCGTCCTTGAGGCGGTAGTCTTCCTCGGGGGGCGCCGGCGGCGCGCTGGTAGCGCCGGCGGCGGCGGCCGAGGCGGCGGCGGCGGCGGCGCGGACGGCGAGGTCGCTGGCAGGCTCAAAGAACCGCGGCGTCCACACGACGTGCTTCGCCGCGCGCTGCCGCACCAGCTCACGCTGGTTGTCCTCGATCAACGCCTTCTCCGCGGTGGCGACATCGAGGTCGCGCGCGAGAATGCCCTTCGTGACCTGCGACCACAGCCGGCGGGATTCAAACTCCTCCTGCTCCGGTTCCGGGGCGACGCGCTTCTCGACGACCGGCGACATGCTCGGGTCAAAGAAGGGCATCGTGACGCCGGGCGTTGCGCCCGGCAGACCCTTCGAGACAACGGTGATCTCGATGCGCTCGGTCCACTTGCCCGAGAGCGTGTAGAGCACCTCGCCGGTGGAGATGCGTTTGACCTTGCCCTTGAGGCCGTTGGTGGTGCCCGAGAAGAAGCCCTTGGTCTGGAACTCCAGGTCGCACATCAGATCGGTCTGGGCGCACTTCATCACGGTGGTGTCGCCGAGCTCCATGTACATGGTCCCAAACAAGATGCCGCGACCGTAGATGTTGGGCAGCCCGACGAGGTACTCTTCGCCTGGATGGGTGTGCGGGAAGGCCACGCGGTTGTAGCCGCCCATGAGCGTAGCGACGCTGTTCCCGAGGAATTTGGAGCGCGGGATGATCATGCCGTTGATGTACACGTCGTGCCGCGGCGTTGCCAGGTAGTAGGCGGTCATGGGCGGGTGATGGCTGACCTGCTCGCTGATGAAGTAGGAGTTGGAGCCGTCAGCCAACTGATAGCGGCAGCGGAAAATCTCGCCAAGGACCGGGTTGTATGGCTTTTTGACGCCCTTCGGGCGCACATAGAATCCCGCCAGATAGTAGCGCAACACGTCCAGGAATCGCTCGGTAGGATCCGTCTTCTGGGCGGTGCCGCAGATCAGCCCGGGGAAGCTCAGGAAATCGGTGATGCGCTCGGTCATCGAGCGCGGCTCGAGGACAAACGTGGGCAGCGTGACTTTGCTCAGATCCATGCCCTTGCGGAGCTGCGCCACGAGCCCGAGCAGGATCGAGCGCGGCTCCTCGTCGAGGACTTCCTTCTCGACCTCGTCGGGTGCGCCGCCGTTGCCAGCATCGCTACCGGCGCCGCCGTTCGGGTCATCCATCGCGCTGCTGAGGCTCTCGACGGAGCCTTCGTGGACGGAGCCGCTGCCGGCGGCGCCAGAGCTCTTGGTGAGCTTGCCGAACATGGTGATGCAGGTGAGAATGCCACGTGGACGCCACGCGACGAGGAGGACAGGATGACGGGACCGTATTCACGTACACGCGCGTGCCGGATGAGATTTGCGGACGCCGATGCAGAGATCGCTTGGCAGAGCCGAGTATGGGGGGAGGGGCCGTCGCGGCGCTCTGAAAGGCAACGACGCGCCGCCAGACAGCGATCACAGTCGAATGAGGGACGACGGACGACGCTAACGACGAGTGATGGCGACCCAATGGCGATGGTGGCCGTGCAATCGGAGCCGGTAGCGGTCGCACGACAGGATCGCGGGATAGCGGATCTCAGATCGACACGTGTCACGTGGCAGCGGCGTGGCCGACGGCGCGTTTCGCGAAAACGAAGAAAAAAAGGCCGGGAGACCGCGATGGATGCGGATCCAGCAAGGAGCGCGGTGTGCGGCGAGCATTTGCATTCCCTGCCAGCCCCAGGATCGCGGCGGTGCCGGAAAGGGACGGCGAGCAACGCCATCTGTGGCCACGCCGGCGCGACGCTTGAGGCACGCGTATCGCTGCGCCGCCGACGACAGAAAGCATGCACGCCCCTGACGGCAACGCGACTCTGGGTTGCTCGGGCCTCCGCCGGCGGCCGCGGCCCGCCACCGCGTCGGCGCGCGAAGCGGGATCGATGGGCACTCGGCGTGGCGAGGGCGGCGGCCACGCGGCGCTCGCGGGCGGCCATGCTCTTGCCTCCCACGCGACGGGCAGCCCGCGGCGAACGCGCTTGCCGAGCCTAGCCGAACCTGGCCGAGCAAGGCCGCGCCGCGCCGCGCCGCGCCGCGCATACCGCAGCCGCCGCGGGTCATGAGGTGGGCGACGGCGTACGGGACGGCTCGGCCTTGCTCGGCCTTGCCGCCGCTGTCGCCGACGCCGCCGCTGTCGCCGACGCCGCAGGCGTTGGCGTTCCGCTGGCGCCGCGACGATGTCCGGTGGCCGCGTTCCGGCCACCGGGGCCGACGAGCCAGCGAGGCGACGAACGAGGCGCGGCATGGCTTTTCTTTCGCGGTCGCCGCCCGCCGCCGTTCATCCGACACCCCCGTCCGGAAGGCCGCCCGCTGGGGCGCCAGCCGCGCGCCGGGCGTCAGGCCAGACCGGGCAGATCAGCCTTGATCCTCCAAGGGGATGCGCAGCCCGCTCGGCGGCCCGGACGTGCCGTATGGACGGCGGGTGGGCGGCCATCGCCGTCGCCGTGGTCCTTGCAGCTTCGCGGCGGTTGGTGGCCCCGAGCAGCAGTGGGCACGGATGAAACACCGCTGACACCGAAAGCGGCGTCCTCGTCCCTATTCCCGGGTCGGGGGTGCCTCCAGCAGTAGGGCCACCGCATCGCATCGCATCGCGTCGCATCGCATCGCATCGCATCGCGTCGCATTCTCGGACTGGCGCGACGTGGCCTCAATCGCCGGGAAATCGAGCGGGCCCAGCGCCACATCCACGGCACTTCCTCCGTGGCACAGGTCGCCGGCAGCGGGGTCAATCAGTCATGGTCCCACGGGTGTCGTCGACGTCGTCGTATAAGATATGGCATGTCCTCACCGTCTACCCTGGATGGCGCCTTCGGCAGCGACGAGGATCGCTCGCGCGACAATGTCGGAAGGGTGTCGCTTGTCGCTAGGCAGGTCACTCCGATCGAAGGAGGCATGAAAAAGCCCTCCATCGCGATTCGGTTTAGCTGCTGAAGCCATCGATACCATCGAGACCGTTGCCACGTCGCGGCCCCTCGTCACCGCCGCGCTTCCCGCCGCCATGGGAACGGCCAAGTGGGCGCCGCCTACCGGCCAGATCCTGTACTTCCCGCACGCGGCGCAGCAAGCGCAGCACTTGCCGCTCGTGCTCGCGCATCTCAAGTCCTGGCGCGCGATTGCCGACGACCTCGCGCTGATCCTCGCGACCGTGAAGGACGTCGAGGCCCACAACGTCAAGCTCTACGCGCAGATCGGGTCGCTCTGGACGCCGCCCGAGACGCCTGCCGGCGCGGCCGCCGCCGCGGCCGGCGGGAGCACGCCGACGCTGCCAGCGGCCACATCTGCGGCCGCCGCCGCCGCCGTCGTGGACAGCAAGCCCAGAAAGACGGCCGAGCTGCAGACCCAGCCCGGCGTGCATGCCCGCACGGCGCTCGCGCCGCTGCTCCCCGCCATCGCGCAGCTGGCCCAGCACCACGCGCAGCAGAAGGACGTGCTCACGCACCAGATCCCTGCGCGCCTGCAGGCGCTGCGGTCCACGATCGCCAAGACGACCAAGGAAATCAAGGGCCTCCTGCTCGCGGCGTACACGCCGATCTGCGACGCGCGCAGCCGGCTCATCCGGGAGATTGAGAAGTATCGGGCCGAGACGGACGCCGCAGCGCGGTTCCTGCGCGTCAAGGCTCACCAGCAGATCCACGAGCGCGGCCTTGCGCCCGACGTGCCGGCCAACCCGCTGACGGCGCCGTCGGCGACCGCCGCCGCGGGCACGCGCAAGGCGCCGCATCAGGACCCGTGGCTGCTGGAGGGCCCCCTGGCGCGGCACATCGCAGGCGCGGTGCAGCGCGAGAACGAGTTCCAGCGCACGCTGCTGGGGCTCTTCGAAAAGATGCGACTCAGCGACGCGGCGCTCTTTTCCGAAATCAAGAGCATACTCGGGCTGATTATGAGCACGGGCGACCCGAGCGGGGCCAACCCCGCGGTGCAGAGCTTCGCCACGAGCTTGGCCGCGCTGGACCCGTCGAGCGCGTGGATGCATCTGACGGAGGGGTATGGCATCCAGAACAGCGACGCGTGGCTCGAGGAGCGCTCGGTCGACTCGATTCCGTTCCAGTTCCACCGCACTGACGTGATCCACCAGGGGCTACTCATGCGGC
Organism: Caulochytrium protostelioides; assembly: GCA_003615045.1. Taxonomy (NCBI): domain Eukaryota; kingdom Fungi; phylum Chytridiomycota; class Caulochytriomycetes; order Caulochytriales; family Caulochytriaceae; genus Caulochytrium; species Caulochytrium protostelioides. Next base: position 25,044 of record ML014320.1, on the reverse strand, counting down.
CAGGCACGCTCGTCAAGCGCAACTGGAAGCCTGTCCTCGTCGTTCTGACCGCGACCGGCTATCTGCACTGCTTCAACCACAAACTCACGAAAGACCAGCACCTGCAGACATTCGGGTCGCACAAGGGCAAGCATATCCACGAGCCCGACGCCGACGTCGTCGAGACCCTCGCGCGGAAAGCGCTGCACGAGCACACCGACGACCCGGAGGCAGACGACAAACCGGATCTGGCATGGACGCTCTCGCTGCACCAGCCGCGGCTCTCGGTCGCGCCGCTGCCCGACCACGACGACGCGCCCCTGGTCTTTGCGGTTCAGGAGCACACGAAGCGCCGCGTCACCGTCAAGCACTCGCCCGTGCCGCCCGCGGCGGCGACGGCGGCACCCGCGGTACCCGCAGCCAGTGACGGCTCACCCGCGGGCCTCACCGTCCCCCCTCCGAACGGCCCCGATGCCCCTTCGCCGACCGGCAGTTTGCCGCCCGACGTCGCCGCCGCGCCCGTCGCCAAGTCCCACGTGCTCCGCGCCCAGTCCGCCGCCGACCTCGATCGCTGGATCGCCGCCATCGGTCACGCCATCGAATCTCTCCGCGAGGACCCGCCCGCGCCCTTTCTCCCGCCGCCCGCGTCCATGGCCGTGGGCGCCGCGCCGCTGGCCGCTGCGCCGGCGGTGGTGGCGGCGGCGGCGCCGATCGCGGCGGCGGCGCCGGTCGTGGCTTCGCCCGAGCTGGCCGTCCCGCCCGTGGCCGTCGCGCCCGTGGCCGTCGCGCCCGTGGCCGTCGCGCCCGTGGCCGCGCCCATGATGGCCGCAGCGCCAGCGCGTCAAGCCACCGTCACCTCGATCGGCGGCTCTGGCCCCGTCCCGACGCGCCCGACGGGTGCTGCAGCGCCCCCGTTCGTCTCGGCGACGGTCCCGGCGCCTCCCGCTCCTGCCGCCGTTCCCGCGGCCGATGTGGCGCCGGCGCCGGTATCGACATTCCAGTTTGCCGATCCGACGACGCTGCCACCGCCGCGCCAGCTCATGCCCGAGCCGGACGCGATGCCTGGCGTGCCGCGCGCGTTCCCCGGCACGCAGGCCGACGATCTGGCGGACGGCTCGCGGTTTAGTCTCGCTGAGAGCGCGGCGTCCGCGGCGCACGAGCCTGATGTCGCGGTCGCTGCCAGTAGCACCGGCGCGCCGCCGCCCCCGCCGCCCCCGCCGCCCCCGCCGCCGCCGCCCCCGCCGCCCATGATGACGCGCTAGCGGCCGTGAAGCGGGCCGTCACCACCTGTCATCTCTGAACCACGGAAAAAACACACAGTTCTCTTACAAAAAATGGGTTGAGACTATATACAGAACGAATCGACGCGCTCGACGGCATCGACACCATGCAACGTGCTAACGATGAGGACGTCCCCAAAGGCGTCGTCGTCGATGTCTACTCGTAGATGTAGACGAGACCGAAGCCGAGGGTCCAGAAGAGCATGTAGCTGACGAGGTTGCCGAGGACATCGAGGGTCCAGATTGCAGAGGGCGACGGGAGGTACTGCGTGATGGTGTCGTGGCGGCGGCCGAAGCGGAGCGTCAGAAACACGCTGAGCAGCGCGGAAGTCGCGAGGTAGAAGACGAAGCCGTGAAGGCCCTGGAGCGTGAGGAAGCCGGCGGCGAGGCCGGCGAACGCGGCCTGGCCGGAGCGGGCGTTGCGGATGATCTGCACGTTGTGGGACAGGAACTCGGGCGACAGCGCCAGCACGGTCCGCTGGCTCCGCGGCGGGGCATGGCTAGCCATCGCGAAGCGAGAGGCGAGACGGGATGCGCGATGCGAGGCAGCGTGATGAGGAATGGGATGGCCGATGTGACGGGAGATCACGACATGCAAAGGCTTGGCCGGCGGCACGGGCGGCCCACGACTCGCGAAATCCGCAGTCCGTCCGTCGGCCCGGGGAAGGGGGAGCGGGTGCAAGTGCAGGAGGAGACCAGTCGCGCGGCACGGGCGAGACCATCGGCGAGGTATGGATCACGCGTCACGAAGGGTCGATGGTTGCTGTGACGCACGTAGCACCGATGCGTGGCAGCCATGCGCGTCGGGGGCCTGCCCGAAGCCCGAGAGGCGGCGTGCCCACGCTCGATGGCGAATTAGCCTCGCTGGTGCCGCACGCGCATCCGTGGGCGGCCCCGGGGCGCGCCCCGTCGCTTTGGCCTGCGCCATGCCAAAAGGGCCGCGCCAGAAAGGCCAAGCCATGTCCCATCATCATCCCCCGTCAGACGCGTCAGCGCCGCGCATGTGGCGGCATCGCTACATTAGATGCGGTCGTTCTCCAAAGTCATACTCTTGGTCAGGTCGGTCGCGTCGACCTTAGCGCAGAAGTCCTCGAAAGAAATCTTGCCGGTACCCGAAGTATCGGCCTCCATGATGGTCTTGTCGACGATCTGCTGGAGCTGGACGTCGCGCAGGTTGTTACCGACCATCATCTTGAGCACGAGAAAGAGCTCGCCGTTCGAGATATAACCGTCGCGGTCCATGTCGTAGACGCGGAACGCGAAGCGGAGTTTCTCATCCTTGGCGCCGCGCGCCGAGAAAGCTGACAGGCCCGTGATGAACTCCTTGAAGTCCACGACGCCGGAGCCGTCGGCGTCCAGCACCTCGACGAGCCGGTGCGCGAGCGGGTTGCTAGCGACCTGTGGCAGCTGGAGTAGCTCCTCACGGTCGAGCGAGCCTGAGCCGTCCTTGTCGAGCTTCTGGAACCGCTTGTACAGGCGATGCACTTCCTCCGCCGAGAAATTGGTGCTGTTGACCATTTCCTCCATGGTCGAGTTGCTCTGGCCCATGCTGGCGACGATCGGGGGCGGATGCAATGGGACTGCGAAGACTGCAGTTCTGCCGTCGGCGACGCTACAACGGATAAAAGGATTCTCGCAGTAGGCCGATACGAAGGAAAGATGGCTTCAAACCAGAGGTTTGAGACAGATCACGGTAGGCACCACCAGTGACCCAGAGGCGGCGATCAACGGGAGGGCCGAATAGTACGGGGTCGCGGTCGCGGTCGAGGGTGCACAGAGTGGGCTTGTTTCCTAGCGCACCCGTCGCGGCCACGGCCCCTGGCGGCGGTCGCCAAGCGTGAGCGGCCGCTGCGCCATGCAGCCGACGGCATGCAGCAGACGGCATACTTGTCCTAGCCGATCGCGCCGAAATCCAAGTAAACATCACCTTGTGCTACGTGATGCCCTCAGCGCGCACCGGAGCGCCATCGCGCCATACGCGACGACGGCAGGCTGGCGACCCTGGCGCCCCCACCCGGGCGGCCGCGGCGGCCGCGGGCCAAGGCACGAAGGGACCAGAACGGGGCGGCGGCAGCGGCGGCGGCGGCGGCGGCCTGCCCACGGACCCGCAAGGGCAGGACGGTTGGCCCCTCGCGGCGAAGCCCTGACCGTGCCGCCCAGCAGGCCGCCTAGCGTGGACGCCGCCGACGCGACGGTGATCGGCCCCGCCGATGCAGGTGCGGGAAGCCGGCGCCACGTCGGTCAATCGTCCAGGTAAGGAATCCCATGTGACAAGCGCCTCGTGGCAGGGTCTCGGCCATGAAGCGACGCGACCATGCTGTGTGGCAGCTGCTACCGCACGTTGGCTGCATCATGCGGTGGGCAGCAACGATGCTCCTCTCGGTTGATGGCCCCATGATTATCGTGATGCAAGCATCGGCTCATGCACATGCGTATGCTGACGCTGTTGCTGACGCTTTTGCTGATGCAGATACTCTCGCAGATGCTTTCCTTGTGTCACTGCGGACACCATAGCAGAAGCCTTCGATAGAATCGGCCAAAACATGGGTAAAACAAACTTCCCCGTTAAAAGCCGAAGAGCCACGAGACGTGGGATGAGGTCCCCCAGATGTCCCATTTCTGTCATGTCGCCCGTAGGCTCGAGTTGTGTATCTACGCCTCGCTTCACAATCACTGACATGGAAGGAGTAACACCTTGTTGGAGGCATCAAGTATACCCGCAACAAGAGCCGGTGAAGTGATCCATCCCTAGGAATAGGTGAAAATGATGAGCCATCCTGCGATCTGATACGCAGAACCCCCGAATCGCCTTGAGACCATAGCATCTCATCGTGGCGCAGGGCGCCAAGTATCAAGCCAGGAAGGCCGGTGTTGTGAACGTGAAACCATGCATGGTGAGCTGTGTGCAGGTCCGGGTCTTGCAGACGTCTTGCGGAATCCGGTTGAATGCTTCATTGAAGGCGGCTCTGCACGATGATCGCACGATGATCGCCCGGGCACCAAGTCCGGCATGACAAGGGCTGAGCACAAGGCTTGCGTGGCACATGCGCCTCGCTGGTATGGGCGGGCGCCGAGCTCTTGTGCTGACCGACGGGACCCATGGCGCCCACAGCACCGCAGGGTGAGACGCACAAGTGCCGTCACCATCCAGACGTACGCTATGGCCCGCGTTGGCCGGGCAGCTCGCGGCACGGGGACGACGTCCCCGCCGTGGTCGCCGTCTCCTACTCCGCCCTCCTTGCCCATCTCGGCCAACGCAACGTGGGAACCGCACGCGGGTTCCAATAGCAGGCTGATCGGCAGCGGCAGCGGCGGAAGCGAAAGGTGATGGGTCCGCCGCCAGCATGACCGTGGCCACCGGTGCCGGCGTCAGCGTTGGCGCGACGGACGAACACAGCATGCTGCGCGGTGCGGCAAGCGACCACCGCGCCAACTGGACGGTCCATGGGTGTCACGGTCGGCGTCGTCGACTCAAGCGCCAACGGATGCTGAGGGTGCTTGCCACTACTTTGCCACCACCTTCAAAGTTGGAGGTGGCATGCGCATGCGAGGAGCACATAAAGCCCCCCGCGTGTGGCCGTTCGCGCCGCTATCCGTGCAGGACGCCGCTGCTCGCCCTCGTGCTTGCGCGCGATATTAAGGGCAAGTTGTCCTCCCAGGAGGAGTGGGGCCTTCAGCGGTAGCGTCACCACTTAATCGTCGGTACCACGCCACATCTGAACCCCTGCTTTCTGATCGGTTGCTGCCTGCGCACCACGGCACCCCTTTTCCCCCCTCGGTTCCCTTGTTGTTGCCTCATCATCGCACGCGCCCACCGGCCACGCCGCTCCGCCGCCGCCGCCGCCGCCGCCGCCGCCGCCGCCAACCCAGCAAAGAAGCCATCGGCAAAGCCGCGGGGGTCCAGCGGCCATTCAGCGCCCCTATCACGAACGAAGAGAAAAGATCGCCCTCGCGCGCCGCGCTCGGCACGGCCGCCATGGCCGCCCAGGCCCACGCCGATCCCCACGGCCACGCGTCGTTATCGCCGCGGCCTGCGCCGGCCACCGCCGTGGAAGCCGCCGTCCTCGCCGCGGCCACGCCCGTGGAAGCCGCCGCCGCCGCCGCCGCCACGACGGCGGCTCTGGCGGCCATGACGACGGCTTTGGCGGCCATGCCGGCCGCGGCCGCCGCCCACCAGATCCCGTCTTCCACGCCGTCCCCGCCCGCCGCTGCCGTCGCGGATCTTGCGGACATGGACGATGCCGCGTTCTACGCGATGATTGCCCGCGCCCAGGCCCGGTTCCAGCACGACCCCGCGGCTGACTCGCCGGCGCTCGCGGCGCCGCCCACGGCGGCCGGCCTCCATGCCGCTGTTGCGCACAGCGGCGCCCGAGCAAGCCCGATCCCACTGCCGCCGTCGCTCCGCCCGCAGGACACGCTGCCGCTGACGCAGATGCTGCAGATGGACCCTGCCGACGCGGCGGCGGGCCGGCCCGGCGTCCGGACGGACCACGCGCCGGCGCGTCAGGGAGCGGCAATGGCGACGGCATCCGCGTCGCCGTCGCCGTCGCCGTCGTTGCCGCTGCCGCCGGTGCCGGACAAGGACGACGACCCCCGGATGGACCCGAAGCCGCTGCGCACCATTGACGGGTGGGAGCTCACCAAGACGCTAGGCCAGGGCTCGATGGGCAAGGTCAAGCTTGCCGTGCATACGCAGACGCAGCAACAGCTGGCGTGCAAGATCATCCTGCGCCCGACGGGGCCCTTCCTGTTCGAGACGCCGTATGTGATCAAGGACACGCGCGACCTGCGCGGCCTGGCGGATGACGTGTTCCCCGAGAACCAACCCGGGTATGCGGACGCTTTCGCGACAGCCGAGATGCGCGCCAACTCGGACATCAGCAAGGAGATGCGCGTGCTGCGGGAGGCTCTGCTCATGCTGCTGATGGACCACCCGAACATCTGCCGCATGCATATGATCGTGTTCTACGGCCGCTACATCTATCTGTTTCTGGACCTCATCGCGGGAGGCCAGATGCTCGACTACATCATCAGCCATGGCAAGCTCAAGGAGCGGCAAGCCCGCAAGTTCATGCGCCAAATCGTCTCCGCCGTGGACTACTGCCACCGCAATGCGATTGTGCACCGCGACCTCAAGATCGAGAACATTCTGATCGGGAGCGGGGGCGAAATTCAAATCATCGACTTTGGCCTCGCCAACCTGTACTCGTCCGATCGCTTGCTCAAGACGTTTTGTGGATCGCTGTACTTTGCGGCCCCCGAGCTGCTCTGCTCCAAGAAGTATACCGGCTCCGAAGTCGACGTCTGGAGCATCGGCATCATTCTGTACGTGCTCGTCTGCGGCCGCGTGCCCTTCGACGACTCGAGCATCTACCGGCTCCACGAAAAGATCAAGCGCGGCATTCTTGAGTTTCCGACTCACCTTTCGGCGGACGTCAAAGCCCTGTTGACGGGAATCCTCAATGTCAATTCCGAGAAGCGGTGGACTCTGTCCGAGATCAAGCACCACCCCTGGCTCAACAAGGGCTACTCGGGCCCGCCCGACAACTTTTATGTCCCGCGGCCTCCGCAGCTCCGCCACGTCGACCCGCACATCGTCGCGTGTATGCGCGGCCTCGACCTGGGCTCGAGCGAAGCGATCACGAGGAAGGTACAGCGCCTCGTCGCCAACCCCCACGCCGACCCGGGCGACCGCGACATTGATCCCGCCAAGCCGCTGCCCTCCCCGCCGGCCTACGGCGAAACGCCCCAGCTGCCGACGTACCGCGCCTCCCAGGGCTTACTCCACATCTCCCTCTCGGACCTGAGCTGTGGGTCGCTCATTATGGCGGACGAGACAGCGCGCCTCCACGACCTGAAAGACGTGGACGACGGCGACCGCTTAAATCGCCCCCGCGACCGGCGCCCGGCGCCGCCGGCGCCGCCGCGCGTCGAGCCCCACGCGAGCCCATACTCGGGCGCCGCCGTGATTGCGATCTACCACCTGTTCGTCAGCAAGCTCGCCAAAGAGCAGTCCATTCTCCACCGCTCCAAGCAGGTCGAGCCGTCGGCGCCGCTCGTGCTCGACGCCGTCGCGCCCATGACCCCCGAGCGCGTGGCCATCGCCGCCATCCAGACCGCGGCCCTGGCCGCACCTGATCTGCCCACACCGCAGACGACACCCATCAACCCGAGGCCGTCGCCATCGCGCTCGCGCGGCGGCGGCCGCCGACCCGCGGATGCTTGCGTGGACGGCGGTGACGCGGACATCTGGCAGCACGCGGCCACGGGTACCTACTACACATCGACGGCAACATCGCCCGCGAGCACACCGACGCGCTACGACGCCGCGACAGGTATGACGCCGACCGCGACGCCGACATCGGGCCGCTCGCCGGCGCGCACCATCGACCCGCACGCGACCCGCACGCCCTCCGGGCGGGACTCGCGGAGCGTCGCCAACGAAGACGGCGCTGGCGACGAGCTCGATCCCGAACTCCTGCGGACGCCGCCCGCGACATCCCGGCTCATGCCCCTTTTCCGGCGCAAGTCACATGCCGCCGCCGAGCCCCATGCGCGCCCGCCGTCCGCCAAGAGCGGCCAAGCATGGAGTCCTGGGATCGCGTGGTCGCCGCCGTCGACCTCCCCCCAGCGCAGCGCCGCGCCCGAGCTCGCGCTGATGCCGCCGGGGCATGACGTCCAAGCCACGCCGTCCCACGGAACCGCCGACCACGTGGCGCTGCCGGCGCGCCAGTCCACTGCCACCGCCGCCCTCGAGCCGGCCACGGCGACCACGGGCACCTCGCCCGTGTACGACGACCTGACCACGTTCTATCGCATGCTTCATCCGGTGCCGCGGCGCTCGGCCATGGCCCCGTCGCAGCGGCCGATGGAGCCTGGGCGCGCCTTCACGGACCCCACGATGGCGGCACTGCCCTTCCCGTCGGGCCGCTCGCTCACGCCAGAAAGCGCCAGCGCTGCTGCCGCCGCCATGGTCGCCGCCAGCGCCGCCGCCGCCGCCGCCGCCGCCGCCGCCGCCTACCACACAGCCGTGGGTGGCCCCGTGCCGCCGATCCCACCACAGTACGTGCGGGCGCTCGAGTACGAGGCGCCGAGAAGCATGGCGCATATGGTCACCATCGATCCGCAGCTGCTGTCGTGGCACCGTCCCGTGGGCGGCGCGCACGCCCCAACGCTCAGCGCGATGCGGCGGATCCCTTCGGCGCCCGTGGGGCTCGCCGACTGGGCCCAGGACTGGCGTCAGCGCGGGCTCCTGCCGAGCCTCCCTGCCGCGCCACGCGACACGCTGGGTGGCTCCGAAGACGACGAAGCGCCGCTCGAAAGCCACCGGCGCTTCGACGTCGAGGGGTACGAGCGCTTCCTGGCGAGTCTCGCCTCCACCTCGTCGCGCGGCGAGGACGACGATGCGCCGTCGTCCGACGACCGCGAGGGGCGCGCGACGCCGCAGGCGGGGGCCGACGTCGACGCTCGCCGGTCGCGTCGCCGGCTGCCGTCGCGGTTCACCCTGTTCACGCGGACGCGGTCCCATCCCGAAGGGCTCGCGACCATGGACCACGACCACCGCTCGCCAAAGGGCCGCAGCCGTCTCGGCACGAGTATGGCCTGTGGCCTGCCCGACGATGCGCCCGGTGCCTCGAATTCCGGCGAGCGCACGCCATCCGCGGCGGAGCTGGATGACGACGCCGTCGAAAGCGGCGACGCGATCGGGCCCCTGCCGCCGGTGCCGCCGGTGCCAACGAAGTTCCGCTCGGGGCTCCCGGGGCGATTGAAAAGCCAGAAGAACAAGCAGCGGTCGGTCCTCGAGCCGGCGGGCGGCGACGGCGACGGCGACGGCGACGGCGACGAGGGCGCGGATCTGCGCGCCGGCTACCGTCCGGGCCGCATCGACGACGTGATGTGCAAAGCGACGCTGCGGTCACTATGGAGCGTGCGGACGACGACGAGCTGGCGACCCTCGTTTGTGCGGCACCACGTGCTGCACTGTCTGATTGTGCAGGGTATCGTGTATGAGGAGTATGCGGGCACGATCCTGTGCCGAATCGCACTTGCGACACCGAAGGGCGGCCGCGTCGGCGACCGCTCTGCGCTCATCACATCGCTGTCGAAGAGCGCCACGCAGCGCGATCTTTTGGCCGCTCTGGAGCAGCCGTCGCGGGTCGCGATGGCAGTGGATGAGGCCTCCCCATCGAGAAGAATGGACGCGGCCGGGATGCATCATCACCAGCACGCGCATCACCAGCACCAGCATCAGCACCAAGCGTCGCCGTCGACGTCGAATCGTGCAAACGGTATGGCCCGGCTGTCGACCAACCAACCAGGGCTAGGCTCAGACGAGCTGCTGAGCGGCCGCGCGGGGTCAGCGGCGGCGGCGCACCTCGCGTGCCCCGCGTGCCGGATGCGTGCGTCCATGGACCTGATGCATCTCTACTTTGAAATCTCGCTCGTGAAGGTGCCACTCATGAACCTGACGGGCGTGCAGTTCCGCCGCGTGCAGGGCGACGCGTGGCAGTACAAGAACGTATGCTCGCAGCTGCTGGAGCTTCTTAAATTATGATACTGTGAAGCCACCCACAGCAAATTTGTGAACCGCGACCTCAATACCGCCTTGAACATCCGACGCCGCCTGGCATTTCCCGAAAGGCCGATAGCGCTGTGCCGCAACCCGGAGCAAACCAGGTTGCAGCCCGTGGTCGGCAAAGTCATTGGATACTGAACCGAATGCGCGTCTGCTTCGGGGGGGGACCCCTAGGGGGCACCACCGAAGATTGGTGTGCGCATTAGGTCAATATATGGACGACCGCGTTAAAATCAATATACTCAGTATACTACTTAAACTCAAGATAATGGCCGATCCTGCGCAGGGGTCTGAAGAAACGCCAGTGTCGGGCGCTGCGGCCCACGCTCGCGCGGCCGAAGGCGAGTGACTCACTCACCGCGTTACCGCCGCGACTGCGCCACGCGTGCCAGCCCGAACCAGCCGCGGCGGATCGAAGCGGACCGAGGGCACCCGACGCCGACGCGGGCGTCGGTGGTCCCGCAGGCCGACCATACCGCGGGTGACCACGCGGCGGCCGCCGTTCAAAGGCGATGCGAGCGATCGCCGCTCCTCGTGTATCGGATCGGCTTCATACGCGAGGCGCCGGGACCCCGACTCAGAAACGCGCGGACGCCGACGGCGATGGGCCCGTCCCCATCGCGGATGCTCGGAGACCCACCCTGACGCCTCCCATACCCGCTGTGGCCATCTCTGTGCCCTCCGCCGTTCTGAACCAAGGCCCGCGACCGTCGCCGTCTTCAACAGATCCCCAGGACCGCGACGCCGCGGCTGTCGTCGTCGCCCTTCGCGCTCTCGCTGCTGCCACCGTCCGCGCGCAAGCGATCGCCATGAGCTATGCGTTCGACTCGCTGCGCGCCGCGCAACGCGAAGCGGTGCTCAGCATGCTCAACTTTAACGAGCCGCGCGCTGGATGGCCATCAAAGCGTGACCACGTTGGTGGGACGGGCAGCGACCTAATTGAGACCGACGACTTTGCGGCCTTCGGCGCCAGCGCGGCCGGCAGCAGCGCCGCCGGCGGCGCGGCTGGCGGCGGTGCGCCCTCGGACCCCGCCCTCCTGGCGGCGCAGCCGGTCGTCTGGAAGGTCCTGATCTACGACCAGACCGGCCAGGACATCATCTCGCCGCTGATCAAGGTCAACGAGCTGCGCGAGCAGGGCATCACGGTGCATATGAACATCGCGACCGAGCGGCAGCCAATCCTCGATGTGCCCGCGGTCTATATGCTCGAGCCGACGCCGGCGAACATCGACGCGCTGCGCCGCGACATGGCCAAGAACCTGTATGAGTGCTACTACTTCAACTTCACGAGCGCGATTCCGCGGCACTTGATCGAGGCGCTCGCCAATGCTGCCGTGGCCGCAGGCGCGCAGGCGCGCGTCGCCCAGGTCTATGACCAGTACCTCAACTACATCTGTCTCGACAACGACCTCGTGTCCTTAAATGTGAAGCACTCCTACAATGTGCTGAACAACCCGGTCTCCACCGAGACCCAGATCGAAACCGCAATCGGGCGCATCGTGGACGGCGTGTTCTCGATCCTCGTGACGCTGGGCGAGGTGCCCGTGCTGCGCTTCTCGAAGGGCGGGCCCGCCGAGATGGTTGCGCGCAAGCTGGACGCGCTGCTCCGCGACCAGACCATGGACACGCGCAGCAATGTCTTTGCGGACGTCGTTGGCGACCAGGCCCGCGGCAAGGTATGGAAGATGGGGCGCCCGGTGCTCATTCTGCTGGACCGCAATGTCGACCTGTCGTCGCTGGTGAGCCATTCCTGGACCTATGCCGCGCTTATCCATGACGTCCTTGGTCTCGCCCTCAACCGCGTTACCGTCAAGGAAACCGCCGACGCGGGGCCAGGGGCGGCCGCGGCCGCGGCAGCCGGCCGGCCGGCAATCAAGCGCTTCGATATCGACACCAACGTCGACTATTTCTGGCGCAAGTATGCGGGGCAGCCGTTCCCGCAGGTCGCCGAAGCCATTGACAGCGAAATCAACAAGTGCAAAGCCGACGTCGAGGCCCTCACCGCGTCGTGCGGCGGCAAATCGCTCGAGCAGGTCCAGGCTGACTCGATCAACGCCGACCCCAACACCCAGTCCACGCGCCAGCTCAAAGCCGCGATGGAGAAGCTGCCGGAGCTGCTGGAACGTCGCCGGACGCTCGATATGCACATGAGCATCGCGACGGCGCTGTTCGGGTTCATCAAGGACCGCAAGCTCGACGAGTTCTTCGAGCTCGAGCAGGAAGCGTTCGCCTCGGCTTCGGCGCTATCGTCGCTCTTCAAGCAGTCGAGCCGGTCCCACCAGCAGTTGATGCGCATGCTCCAGGACGACGCGCACGACCCCGAGGACAAACTCCGGCTCTACATCCTGTTCTACCTCGCCGCGGATCGCATTCGTCCTGAGGACATGGCCGCCGCCGAGACTGCCCTGCAGCAGTCCGGCGTGCCCCTCGCCGCCCTCGAGTACATCAAGCAGATGAAGTCGGTCCAGAAGATGGCCAGCGTGGCCGTCGGCGGCGGCCAGACCACCCCGGCCGCCGCCTCCGCCTCCGCGACCAACGACGTCTTCGGGAAGTTCACGTCGCGGCTCGCGGGACACCTCGAAGGATCCGGGCTCGACAGCCTCATCTCAGGCGTCAAGAACCTCCTGCCGGCGCGCAAGCAACTGCCCCTCACGCGCATCGTCGCCGGCGTCATGGATGGTACCGGCGGCAGCGGCAGCGGGAGCAGCGGCGGCGGCGGCAGCGGCGGTGGCGGTGGAAGTAGCAGCGGCGGCGGCGGTGGCGGCGGCGGCGACGTGGAGGACCTGCTGGTGCTGGACCCCAAGACGCCACGGCGGACAGAACCGCTGACGGGCGGTCGGGCGGCGGTCGCGGCGCGCCAGGTCCCGCAGACCTTCCAGGACGCGCTCGTATTTATGATTGGCGGCGGCAACTACGTGGAGTACCAGAACTTGCTCGAGTACAGCCAGCGGCCGGGCCAGGCCGCCAAGCGCATTACCTATGGCGCGACCGAGCTGCTGAACGCGCACGATTTCCTGCAGCAGATCCCAGGCGCTGGAACATCGTCCAGCCAAAGCTTGTGACGATGGGATCAGCGAACCGAAACTGAAAGCGTAACCGCAGCGGCGGTGTATATCGTGATTATGAATAAAATGAGAAACAAAACGGGAGCAGGAAAAAAGGGTGTCCACGAGGAAATTTGGTTGGTCGGAACGGTGGGAGGAGAAGATGGCAAGAGGAGTCAGGTCAAGCACAAGAGAGACGGGCTTACGCGCCGCCAATTGAGGCCTGGAGCTTGCGCATGTCTTCGGGGAACTTCTCCATGACGTAGTACTGGACGGCGGCGGCCTCGCGGCAGGAGATCATGCCCAGCAGCTCAACGGGGTTGCGGACAATGTCGATGACCTGGTCGTAGCACCGGATGGCCTCCGGGAAGCGCTGCTGCTGCAGGTAGACCTGGGCGAGCTGGTTGTACGCAACCTCGCACTCGGCATCGCGCTGCAACGCCTCCTGACAGAGGGCCTCGGCGGCGGCAAGGTCTTTGCGGACCTGGGACGCGAGGATGGCCTGATTGATGAGCGCGAGCGGCGAGCGCTTCTCGGTGTCGAGCTCGAGCGAGCGCTTGAAGGCGGCCTCGGCCTCGTCGAGGCGCTGTTGGTCCATGAGGATCTCGCCGTAGTAGTTCCACGTCTCGAAACGGTCCGGGAACTGGTCAAGCGTCTTCTTGAAGAGGGCCTCGGCCTCGTCGTGCTTCTTACTTTTGTAAAGCGTCACGGCCATCTGGATGTAGGAGAAGAGGAAGTCCGGGTTGAGCTCGATGGCGCGCTGGTAGTCAGTGAGGGCCTTGTCGAGGTCCTCGAGAAGGAAGCGGACCTGCGCGCGGTGGTAGTAGATATCGGGGTTGTGTTTGTTGGCCGCCTCGGCCATGTTGAAGCGGTTGATCGCTTCTTCCGAGTCGCCGAGCTCCATGTAGCAAGAGCCGAGCTTGATCATAGCCTCGGTGTTGCTCTTGTCTTTGGCCAGCACCTTGGTAAAGAACGAGATGGCAGCACGCGGATCGCCCATCAGGAACTCGCGAGTGCCCTGGAGAATCATGGCCACGTTGTTCTGGGTCGGGGAGAGCGGCTTGGCAAGGGCCTCGTCCAGCAGACCGAAGGCCTCGAGCCACTTGGTGTCCTTGAGGAGCTGGAGTACGCGGCGCAGCACGGCGTCACCCTCAGTCTTGGGCACGAGCGAGAGATGGATCGCGAGCGCTTCGGGCGAGTGCGCATGGAACGCCTGCATGTACGCGGTCACGAACGCCCCGGAGGGCAGCTTCTTGGCACGCGACTGGGTCAGCTCGGTGGCGCGCGCCTCCGCGAGCTGGTGGATCACGCGGTCACTGGCCTCCAGCGTCGACTGCACCTTAAAGCCTTCCAGGACGGCAAGGCTGGTCCAGTCCTTCAGGGCCTCATTCCACATGCCCATCGCCTCGAATGCCTGAGCACGGCGGCTGATGGCCTTCACGTAGCGCGGCGCCAGCTCCAGCGCGGCGCTCGTGTCCGCGATTACCTCGAGCCACTGCTTTGTGCGCAAGTAGCACGCGGCGCGGTTGCTGTAGAACATGGGGTCCGCATGCAGCGCAATCGCCTGCGTGTACAGCCGAATGGCGTCCTTCAGGTCGCCACGGGCGTAGTACGTGTTGCCGTGCTGCTTCGCGCGGTTCGCGAGGAGCTTGCGCTCGGTCTCATTCAGCGCCGTGATATCCTCCGGGAACAAGGCGGACTCGTCCGTCTCGTTCGACAGCGACTCCTGGCTCGTCGAGATGGACGGCGAGGCCGATTCTGTGGTCGATGCCGATGTCGATGGACCATCCACCCAGAGGATGAAAAAAATATCGGCAGAGATACGTATGAACAGAAGCATGCGCGGTGAGTCCCAGAACTATGACTCCGATCACGACCATCCAATCCGGTCTGCATTGATTCTGTCTGATTCGATAGAAGGGTATCCCTTTCGCGCAAACACGCGAACTTACCCGGTGAGGATGAAGATTTGTCCGACTTGGCGGCCTTCTTGCCCGGCTTGCCGCCGGCTTTGCGGCCGCCCTTGCTCGGTCCGCGGGAAGCCTGCGTGGTCTGCACGTAGTACGTGACGCCTGTGCCGACGGCGAGCAGGGCCGCGACAGCCATCACAGGGTGATCCTGGACCCAGCGCTTGACGGCGAGAAACTTGGACGTGGTCGTCACGGCCGCCGAGGTCGCCGAGGCCGCGGTTTGGGCGGTCTTGACGGCCGCGACGGGCCGCGACGGATACGACGACATCGTGCTGCCGAGAGGAGGCGGAGCGGGAGAGTGGGGGAGCGACGTGCAAGCGGCCGGTCGGTCGCGTCAGGATCAGAGAAAATAAACAGGGAGAGTTCTGCTGCTTCAGGCGCTGCTTCGTCAGCGCAGGGCGTCGCAGGCGGCGCAGAAAGGAACGGCGGGAATCGATAGCGCGAGGCGAAGCGACGCGTGTCGGACCCAATCGTGAAACCAGGACGAAGCGCAGCGAGCGCGGAGACAACGATACTGAGAGACCACTGCAGCCGACACGAATAGCCGCGGCCCCGAATAATGACCTCTCCGCCATGTTGTGCGGGCATGATATGCTTTCCGTGCATCGGCGGTCACCTGAGCAGCGCGAGTCAGCGTCGCTCGGACCCGACGCCTCGCCTCTGAGCCACCGACGGGCCAAGGGGGTTCGGGAGCAGACGTGGCCGTCTTGTCAGGGCCGTGGCGTGCGCAGCGATGACGCGCTTCCCCGCGGCTTGCTCGTGGCCCCGTCGCTGACGGACGGGCTTCCCTCCGGATGCGCGTGGCTTAGCCACGCACCCCCATCGGTCTGGGCGCCGATGACGCACGCAGGCTTCCCTATCATCGCCTTTCAGAGGGTCCCGCGCGCCGATCGGCCGAGGATGGGCCAGTGCGATGCTCCTCTATATAGAGCGTATCGCCACACCCACGAGGCATCCATGATCAGGGTCGTTCCACCCTTCAGCATCCAGATGGATGCTCGCCTTTTCGGAAAATCTGGCGCGGCATGGCCTCGTTGAAGATCGCATAAGGGCGTGACCCCCATGACAGTACGCCGAGGCCAGGGAGGTGATGCCGCTACGACGCATCGACGATTCATCGCAGGCCGTCGCATCGGCACGAGGCATAATAATGAGACACGAGGTTGCGAACGAAGGCGCAAAAAAAGACGAGACAACATCACCTCCCCGACCTTGTCAGCGCGACACCAAGCCATGTTGCGAAGCTCCTCAGAAAGCTCCAACTCCGCATCATACTGCATCGTTCATAAACTCGGGGGGCCTGATTCTTCCCCTGTACGAGGCCACCCTTCTCAACACATGTGGTCTGAGCAACGTCTCGGCATACGTCGGCGAATAGCAAATCTCCTCTATATTATGCATTCGATTGATGGCTACTGATGGGCAGACCATGCCGACGGATACCGAGAAAGCGTTTCAGGAGGCGCCGTAGAGCCAGAAATGGGTGTTAGCGGTGCCGCTTTTCCAGTCGTCGGTGCTCCCGTAGGTCGGTCTTCACCGGATTCCCATCACCTACCAAGATGCCACAAACATGTCCGCGAAGGTAGGCCATACCGCAAGCTCATAGAAGCCACGCGTCGAAGTCGCGCCGCGCGTGATGTCTTGACACCCTCTCCATGCGACACAGGGGGTTCCAATCTGTGAAAGAGGCCTGCCGTGACGTCAAAAGCAAGCATAAAGGACCGAGACATCGGCCACGTTCCATCACAACACCCATTCAATTGGATTCTGAATGGCTGACGTTCGGCACCAGATGAGAGGATATGGCTGATCCCCTCTTCCTGGATCCCTGCCGCCCCAGCCCGATCTCAACAATGATTGAACACAGCAAAGATCGTGGCGGGTGCTGGATAAATGCACGCGTCGTCATCGCAATCGTTATCGTTGTCGTTGCCACTATCGTCGTCGTGATTATCGTCATCGTCGCTAAGCGACGGCGGCTTTCCGGGTTGATCCCACACCGCCATACTCCACAGGGGTCACTCCCTCGCCGGCGATGCAATACCGTCGTCGCCTGGCAGCCCCCCTCACCCCCGTGTTGGTGAATTCCCGGATCTCTCGACAGGAGGACCGCTTCGTTACTTCGCCCTTCATTTCCTTATCCCTGATCCTTCCGCTTTTCCTGGCCATCTCCGGCCCGGTCGAAGGTATCTTGACGCTGCGCAGGATGTTCATCGCCACCGGATACTTTGGCGGGCCCCACATCTGGACCATCCCGATAAGCCAGATCGTGCCGGCCGCCCTGGCCGCGCTGCCCCTCCGCTCGGTAGAGCGGCTGGGGGACGGGGGCATGGCGGCCGGAGGCATGGCGGCCGGCGCGCCCCTGGTCCATGGCATCCATCACATCGCCATCGCCACCACAACACGCGGCGATCCCTTCTATTCCATGACGCGTAGCGCTCGTGGGCCCACGGGTCGATTCGAGACGACACGCCCCCGGCTGCGGCGCCGACTGCGGCACTGGCCACCCACCTCCCGCTGCGGCGCGCCGACCACCGTGAGCCGCGAGGAGCCGCACGATGCGCTTGCGGCACCACCCAACGATCGACGCCCACAGGAATGGGTCATCAGGTGAGTGGAGTGGCCCAGTGGGCGCCTTAAAAGGGGCACCTCACCGATGGGAGGCGCGAGGGCGCCGAACCGGGGGAAGGCGCGCCGTGAGTGAGTGGATGCCACCGATCGACGGCCCTTTTCGGACCTCACCCTTCTGATGTGGCCAGCCATGCTTCCCCCCTGGAGAGACGACTAGTCTGCCACGCGAAATGTCACCACGCGATGGAGGAGGGGGTGCGTGGGGCGAGGTGCATGGGTTCCAGCCTCGGTCTGGCTTCGCTATCGGATGCGATCGAGCATCTGCCTGAACCGAGCCGAGATCGGTCCCTCGTATCCGAAGGAGAGAACCGAGCCCACATACGCTGACAAGGTTGGCGTCGAAAAATCGATCGTTTCGAGCATCGCACGGGAACACCGAGGATCCGAGAACCCGTTTCTCCCGTGAAGGCCTCTACGGGGTATGACGTCCGTCAAAAGATCGGCCTCGATTGCGACCGGCACGAACCAAAGATTCCTTATTGATCCCGCTTTTAACGATTTGGGGTCCGTCTTCACATCCGACGACCCCTAACGACGCTCTTTGGACGCTTTACGCGACGGGTGCTCGCCCTTTCGGCCCTTCTCGGCGTTCCTTAGCGCACTTGGCATTCACTGGAGCACGTGGCATAGCGATTGCCGCTCTCGGCGTCCGATCGCCCGCCCACACTCGCGGTCAGACCGCCGCAAGCTCTTTCCTCTTCGCCCTCCGGCGGACCTGCCCCCCGCGTTTCTCTCGGGGCGCTCGCGTCCACCCAAGCCGACCGTGCCGCGACCCGGCGGCGCTGGGCGGAGCGGCTCGTGATCCCGTGCTGCCGGGCCCCATCGCCTGCCACACGCGGGTGTTCTGCTTCTCCCCGCGCCGTCCGTCGCCACGGCCCGGACGCATCCTCCGTCTCCTAGAGTATGACGGCTGCCGCCATGGCCATGCCTGTGCCTGTGCCCTTGTCCCTGCCCCACGACTTGGCCACCGCGTCGTCGGCCGGCTCCCCGCTGCCCGCTGCATCCCTCTCTCCTGTCGCCTCAGGCTCGGCCCTGCCCACGTCGGCCGCCGCCGGCGCCGCCGTCGCCGCCGTCGCCGTCGCTGCCGCTGCAGCCGCCGCTGCAGCCGCTGCCGCCGCTGCTGACAGCACCACGATGGCGTCGTCGCTGCCACCAATAACGTCGATGACCGTGGCCGCCGCCGCGGCGCTACCCGCGATCGGCGCCTTCTCGGCACAAGGCCAGCGGCCCTCGAATCAGGACACGCTGCTTGTTCTCTCCGATCCGCCCTGTCTTGCGCCGTTCGTGCAGACACCCGACGGAGTGGCCGCAGCTGCAGCTGCATCGGCTACGGCGGCGGCGGCGGCAAACCCCGTGACGGCACTCGTGGCCGTGTTTGATGGCCACGGCACGGAAGGCGGTCATGTCGCTGCCTTTGTCCGTGACCAGTTCGGGCCTACCTTCGCGCAGCTGATCGACCCGCCACGCGTCGCCGAGCTTCTCCGGGGCGGATCGGCCGCTGCCGCCACCGCCAGCGCGGGTCCAGGCGCGAGCGCCGACCCGTCCGCGATCACCGCCGATCCGGCCTGGCGCGCCGTGTCGGACCACGTGACGCACACGCTGACGCGCCTCTGTGATACGCTGCAGGAACAGCTGCTCAATGACAGCGGGATCGACCTCTACCTGTCCGGCACGACCGCGCTGCTCGCCGTCGTGGTGCCACAGGGGTGCTGGCTCGCGAACATCGGGGACTCGGGCGCCGTCCTCATCACGACGCAACCCAGCTTGGCCTCGCCGGGCGCCAGCCCCACGAACGGCGTGTCGTCGGTCGGCGCGACGGCGCCGGCCACGGGCGACCCGCAAGCGAATGAGGCGCCCGTGGCGCCGACGGCGCTCGCCCCAGTGCCCGCAGCCGACAGGATGACCGTCTGCACCGCCATGACGGCGTCGCATCACCAGCCGTCGACGGGCATCATCTGGCACGCGCACCGCTTGACCGCTGACCATACCTTCGCGAGTCCCGCTGAGCGCGACCGCATCGCGCGGCTTCCGGGGGCCCGCGTCGAGGCGCTGCTGGGTCCTGACGGCGCGCCGGACGGCCCGCTCCGACTCTTTAAGGGGACTCTGCCGTACCCGGGTATCGTCGTGACGCGCTCACTCGGCGACGCAGTCGCATCCCGTTTGGGTGTGATTGCCACACCCGATATCGTCTGGCACGCGTGGCGTCACGGCCACGACGCCTGTCTTGTTCTCGGCACCGACGGGCTCTGGGACGGCATCGACCTCGCGACCTTGCTTACCCATCTTGCCCCGGCTCTGCCCTCGCCCGCCCTCGCGCTCGCTGGTGCTGCCGCCGCGGCAGGGTCTGGCACCGTTGCTGAACCCGATGTGGCGCAGCTCAGCCAGCACTTAGCGGACGTGAGTCTGGCGGGGCTCGAGCGGCTCCAGATTGACGACAACTCGACCAACGTCCTTGTCATGATTCCTCGGCTCAGCGGTGTCGCCACGGCTACCACCACTACAACCCCCTTGGCTACTGCTGTTGCTGCCGCGCCATCCATGACGGTGGCGTCGTGACGACTTGCACTCGCCTCCTTCCTCTTCCCATTTTTGGGCTGGTCCTGTCGGTACTGCCGGCCGCATGGCCCCCTTTTCCTGGGACAGGTGGTTTCATCGCGTGTTTGCGCGACTTCGCCACCGACACCATGCCGGACGTGGCGAACATGGTCCTCACGGGGCTGGCTCCGATGACGCCGTCGCCACCGACATGAGAACCTCCCCGCCGCCCTTGCGTTACAGTCGCTAGTGAGTAATGGCACGCTGTGGTCTCAGGGCGTCCTGAGCAATTCAGAGCCCGTGGCTTCCCATACCATGCATCCCGTCGACCGTCGTAAGCTTGCTTGCCACAAGGACTCCATCATCTGTCTATATTTTTGTTTTACGCGGTCCTATATACTATATACAGGCCCTTCCTGGCACCTAACGCGCCCGCCATGCCCTCCGTGGTGCCCTCTAGGGGTCCCCCACCGAGGCAGTAGCGCATTTGGTTCAGTGTCGGATGAGCTTGCCGACTTGGACTGCACCTTGGTTTGCTCCGGGTTGCGGCACACCGGTCGATCTGGGGGGTAAGGCCAGACAGCGTCGAATGTTCAATGCGGCATAGAGGTCGCGGTTCACAAACTTGCTGTGGGTGGCTTCATTGCCGGGGGAGGCTTCAGGCTCGGATCACGATCCCCTGGCGCCGGCGTTGACAGGATTTCAGGACCCCATTCGTCGGAGCATACACCCGGGTCTCGCAAACCGGGTTGACCCGCGTCGACACGGTCGAGCGAGCGCCCGGGAGTTTCGGAGCCGGTTGACGGCCGTCGGCGCGGCCGGGTTGGCCCGCGTCGGTTCGGTCGGGGGCGCGAGCGATCGGCACCTTCTTCGGGCCCCGGGTTTTCACCTTGGTCAGGATGTCATCCGTTTCGGCATGCACCTGGATCATCCGGAACTCGTCGATCAGGAGGGTGCGGAACCACTGGGCGCACGCCTGGTACGTACGAGCTGTGGGGACGGTGATCTCACCTTTGCCTCCCGGGGCAAACTTGGAGGCGCCATAGGCAACTAATGGGCACTAATCGCGGATCGCGTGCACGTCGGTGGCCGTCCTTCGCGCCGAGAACTCGGCGGCGGGGCAGCAGCACGCGGGAAAATAACAAGAAGACCTCGGTTAGACGGAGGATGGCGCTGATCGGGTTCCTCTGGCGGTGAACCACACCAGACCAGGTGATACCGCCGCTGACCGCGGGCGGCGACGTCCATGATTCCGCAGCGCCTAGTCAAAGTCGATCGCCATTGGAGCAGCATGATCATTAACCCGCGTTGGACCGCTGTTACTATAAAAGACCCGCTGGATCCCTTGGACGACGTCACACGCCGTCGGCGTTATATTAGTTCAACAAAGATTTCACTGAAATGCGGGCCCTTTTCGCCCCAGGAGAGACGCTACGCGGCCGGCTCGCCGCGTTTGACGCATTTGACAGAGATCCAAATTGAACAGCAACCTTGTCAACTATATCACCAGACGACTGTTTGCGAGCCAATTCTGGTGATTTTGAGACCTGTTTGTCACATGACATTTGATATCGAAACCCAGTGAACCCTGCGGCCGCTTGTCTCAAAGTTTTGATAAGGCGCACAGTGTCATCCTTGTGACGCATAAGCATTGCTGAAGACGGATGTATCATCAGGCAAACCAGTGAGAACGAATCGAAAGTAACCTGCCAAGAATACGAGAAAGTTTTTTGAAGATTTTACCAGAGTCTGCAAGCAACGAAACGTCGCCAAACGGTCTTCCGTATCGAATGCCCGCTTGACTGTGGAAAACTTTGATGACGATTTTCGCTCGACATTGTTATTCTTGCCTCTTTCCTGGGCCGAAAGAAACGGCGTACTCTTCTCGGGGAAGTTCATTAAGGTTTCGAGATGATTAGCCACTTGGGATAAAGACTCAGCCATCTGCGTGTTTTCGTACTTGGGCATGCCGAATTCCCGCCATATGGTTGCGGATCGGTGTCTTGGCGGAGTTAAGGGGTTGTAAATTGCAACATAGTAGGCCGACAGCATATCAGAATGAAACACACCGCTCCATTCGGCAGCCGTGGACGGAATCCTTTCATTTAGAGTCTGCTCATTGTACTCCGCGACAATTTTTTTCAAGTCCGCCGGATATTCTTTCATTTCAACAGGAGGATCGGGAAGGCAAAGGTCGACAAGACACTTGATGTGGCTATGCTTCAACAGATAGATCTGTTTCTGGAATCGGTCAGAGGCCTTCTCCACGTGGAACACTGTAGAATAAAGAAACCTTTCCGCGAGAGTCGGATTTGTCATGAACATCACTTTCGCGTTAGCAAGTGGGATCTCGAATTTCGCACGGCTTTCGGTCGTGAGTTGCGGAACCAGATAGCTGAGCACCCCCGAGGTAGTCTCGCCAGTGGCGAGTCGATAAAAGAGACGATCCGCTTCCTTTTCGGCTTTGTGGAAAGACGACTCAACAAAATGGTCCGCAAATCTTTCAATGCTATCATCTCGTTGAGCCTGGACCACATGACGATTATCTTCTTGTTGAGCCTGGACCACGGACGGTTTGGCCAGCACTTCTGCGGCTTTGAAGAAAGCTCTTTTGACTGAATTTATATTGTCAACCATGGCTCTAGAGATCTTCAACGAAGCGTCAGCGGCTTCCATCATGCTCTTAGTCTCTTTTGACGCCAGGTTGAAAGACGAAGCATCGTCTTTAAAGACGGGTAAAAATAGATAATTCAACGCTGTTTCAAATTTGGCTTTGATCCGGTGTGAAGGTTCGTTAGCATGTGAGGTAGCAGTTACTGAGCCAGAATAGCATTAACTTGATGATGTCCATTGTTTCCAAGCCCGTGTCCGTTGCTAATTTTTTTTTGCGATTTTTGCAAAGCTATTGAAATGGGTGATAACGTGATGGAGATGGCTGGACGTCGCCTGGCCGTCTCGTGAGAATGTATGATCCTGCTCAGCCCACTGGGTGACTCGTTGGAGGATCAGATCATTGGCTTCCTCACTGGCTGAATCATACCGACCGGTATCGTCTTTCGAGAACTTTAATACTAGCCGCGAATTGGCGAGCCGCGCTATAGCCGATGATTCACCATAATACCACATTTTTGAAAGTCATGAGCGTAGAAATGAAGTGATGCGGCAGGTCATCCGTTATCGTCGTACCGTATGGATGGTATGGGAGCTATTCCTCGCCTGTGGGAAAGTGTGGCACTGCGGTAGATGATGAGTACGCATGAGTGCGCAGTACATTTTTGTCGTGATGTGGTTTCTTTGTGGCGTGACTTTCTCCGACGAGGCGACCTTTGTTTGATGGATCATTGGTCTGACCTGGGATGGCTTCGGCGCCGAGGGAAGCGAAAAGGATAGCGAAGATGGCCATACTCAGGATGGCCAGGGTAGAACCCCAATGACTGCTCCAGTGAGGGGCCATTGTGAGGCAATACTTGCAGAATCAGGGCCTGGTAAGGCAAGATGCGACGTGGTTATCTGCCGTCCTACAGCGGAGAGTGTGGTACTAGCACGAAGGTCCGGAAGTGTGGGCGTGGTTGGAAACACTGCTGAAGTGTTCAGATCGGGCTGAACACGACGGGATGGGACGAGATGGGATGGAAAAGTCGCAGCGACGGAGTATTAGTGAAAGGGAACAATGGTGATATGCAGAAGTGGAGAGACACGCGCTGAAATGCAGAGAGGCAGCCAATCAGCATGAAGAGTCGAATTAGTTGATTGAAGTGTCGGTGCGGTATGCTTCGCGCGGTAAACGGCGGCGGGGTTGACGATCCGGTCCGCCGGTCCGATGCGGCATGTAGCCAAGGTATGACCCTCCGCAGAAATGCATGTATGCATACACGCCAAGCATACACATTCGTTCATATCCCATGGCCTGACGCATTCCTTACTAGCATCTATCAGCACGTGCGAGTTGGTACCGTATAGTTATCCCTTCTCCGTAAAATGGCGGCACAAGACCGGCGCTCCCGCCACACAGTGACCACTACAACGCGGGTGGCGCGGCCCTGGCGACGCAGGTGCAAGCACATAACACTCCTGACGGTGGACATACGACAAAGCCTGTGCAGGGTACCCAGTTTGTGCCGCTTTCCAGTCTATGGCGCCGCCGGCAGTCATGCCATGCCAGAGTCCACACCCCATTACTCCGACATGGGCCGAGACCAAAGTGCCGGAGGGCAGCTGAAAGCTCATGGGAAGGCAGGAAGGCGGGACATAGGAAAGACAACATCGAGCTTTTTGCTTCAACGGCGCTGGCCGATTGTCAGCCCGTCCGGAAGGGTACTTGCGTTCTGATTCGTGCGCCCCCATCCATCCCCGATGCTAATTGGCGATCACTAGGACATGTTGAATTGCACCGCTTAGAGTCAAATCGGCGGATGGTAAGAGTAGGAGGTCTTGTATCGGTGGAAGTCCAAGCTGTAGGCAACGTTCCTCGCCCATAAAAAGCGAACATCGCTTCCCTGTCTCAATCTCAGGCGCTTAGGCTTGATTCGAATTTCAAAAGCTGATGTGAGATGGATATGTCGATGGGAGAAGAATTTTGAAGGGGAGGAGAAATATATGAGCAACTGTTACTTTCACTCAGCTTCTGCGTACCCAGAGCGTCTCACGTCAAAGAAAACTATGTAGAGCTCGCCCGGGATCAAGAACCTCTTCGCAGCAGCCCCAATCAGACCCAGAACCCCTCGGCAGACGTACTATGTGTAAGTGTTCGTGATGTTTAGTCGAAGGGAAGCGGGCGCGGTGGGGCACGGAACTGCGCGATGGCCTCACGTTTGCCGGCCGCGGTGGTGGTGGAGGCGCCGGCAGCGGCCGCCGCGGCGATGGCGCTGGGTACCTTGATGCCGCAGCAGTCCGGAGCGAGCTGCCCAAAGGCCGTCACGTGGAGATGGCCGTCGGCGCATGGGGCGTCGCCCTGCGAGTAGACGCCGGACCCAGCGAAGGGCAGGATGGTGCCGAAGAGAAAGTGCTGCATGATCGGGAGCTTGCCGAGG